>JBBPNA010000408.1:0-23013 GCA_038090555.1 Boletus subcaerulescens | reverse complement strand
CTTACTACTTATAGCCTCTACACAGCATGGTCTGTGCACGGTCTCTCTTAGTATATATAGTCGTACTTTAGTAGTATAGACCTTAGTCTATTTCTCTTGTTGTTTCCCCTAGTCTTCCCTTGAGGCCTACAAGCCTAATAGATCTTCATTGACAAACAACATAGGACTCCAGCAAGCGCTCTAGGACATCTCGTTTAGACTGCACTCGTCTCTTGACCCTAGTGAAGACTTCGGTCGTTACACCTGGAGCAGAAAAGACATTGGAATTGATTCAACGAAGTTATACTTGGCCCGGCCTGAGTACGTTAGTCAAGGACTATGTCTCACACTGTGATCGCTGTGCTAGATTCAAAGGACAGAACATTGCACCCGCAGGAAAGTTACAACCCCTGCCCATACCAGAAGGACCGTGGTAAGATCTCTCAGTAGACTTTACTACCGATCTTCCCCTTTGCAATGGATTTGATTCAATCCTAGTGGTTGTTGATCAATTCTCAAAAGAAGTTGAATTCATCCCTTGCAATAAAGCCATATCAGCTTTGGAAACCGCCAAGCTATATATGACCCATGTCTGGAAACAACATGGATTACCGAAAACAATCATATCTGATCGTGGACCACAGTTTACTTCACAGGTGATGCAAGACTTGTGTAAATGACTAGGCATACAACCTAAATTATCTACCACATTCCATCCTCAGACGGATGGACAGACAGAACGAATGAACAGGGATCTGCAGGAATACCTTCGTCTCTTTACTTCCGAGAAGCAGAATGAATGGTCCAATTGGTTACCGCTTGCACAGTTCTCTTATAATTCAAAGAAGCAAGCTTCTACACAGAAAACCCCTTTTTCTGTCACCCGCACATATGAACCACACATTGGTTTTGAGCAACACATTACCAAAGCACCAGTTGCTGACCAGTTTATAACAGATATCGCTCAAACCATTGATCAAACAAAAGCTAATCTTGCCGTTGCACAAGATCATATGAAGGCACAAGCTGATAAACATGGATCCACTGTGCCTAGCTATTCTGTATCCGATAAAGTTTGGTTATCAACCGAACATTTGAAGTTGACACGTGCTTCAAAGAAGCTCTCCGAGAAATGGCTTGGACCCTATGAGATTACAGATCTAATCGGGCCTAATGCAGTAAAGCTTCACTTGCCGCGTACTATGAGAATTCATCCGGTTATGAATATCTCTCATGTCAAACCTTACAAAGACCGCCTTGATGGTCAACCCACGTTTCGCCCTGGACCAGTAAAAGTCACGGAGGAACAGGATGTTGAATTTGAAGTCAACTATATTGCCGATTCAAGATGGAAAGGTTGCCACCTTGAATTCCTTGTCCATTGGCAAGGATATACAGAAGAAGATTGCACATAGGAACCTGAATCTAATCTGTCTAATGCCAAGACAGCTATTGACGAATTCCATAATGCACATCCTAATGCGCCTCGATGGCTCCGGATGACGTCATTTGAATTCTTTAACTTATTCAAGCATTGTGGCAAGCCCATATCTGAAGTACCAGAAAATCGTCTTCCTTTTGATCGACTTGATGTTGATTGAACCCCTGGGGTGTGTCAGGGTTAACAATGCGCTTATATCCCTACTTCCGGTTGAGCCTTGCTCCCACAATGTTGTCATTTGCCACTTCCCTTGCTCTCTTCTATTGCACCTTTACCTATGCCAACCCATGTCGCCTTAAATGGGTTATTAATATGCCCGGCTTGTTACCTTGCTGCCCCACATGCTTCAGTGACCCTGCGGAAATCCGCGCTTATTATGAAGAAAATCCTGACGTCATTCATTATCTGGATGACTTTATTGACACGACCAGTGATCCCACCAGCAATTGGGCTGGTGCACCTGGCCCTTCTTGGGACCATGGTTTCCCCGACCACTGGAATATGATCTATGATAACAACAGTGATGTGTTTACCATGCACAACACTCATTCTCTCTGGGGATCGGACACAGGATCTGTCCCTGACCTTGACACTCCCCCTGAGTCGGATCAGGGTGATGCTTGGGGTGATGCAGATTATGCGCAGGACTTCTCTGCAGACTTTGATGAAACTGGCTGGCCACATGGCGCTTGGTCTTGGGACAATCTGCGTCCCTTCACATTCTTTTGGCCTCCCACTCTGTTAGCTGATGCTGAGCAACAGCAGACATTACGCTCTTGGCACACTGCTATGCAGTGGCCATTTGACAAGTCCTTGATCAATCAGGATGCTTGATCATAGGAGGGGGGTAGTGTTACAAACACCACTATTTTTCCCCTATTTTTCCTTATTTTTCCAGACGCTCATTCACTCACAATTCACCGAATACTCCAATAACCCCTATGTTTGCTCACTCGCTTACTTTCCCACAAAGCCCAAATTTCTCCCACAATATTGATCTTGCAGTGACATGCTCTAGATTAACATGTGACGCACCTCATGCGCACCTTATGCCCCCTATCCAACACATGTCCACACAGGTATGCTTATCCTCCAATAAACACGCAACTCATGTTGCCTCATGTTCCCCAGTCTCAGACCTAGTAATACAAGTATAGTATCTGTAGATAAGCACTGCACGGTCTGTGCACATGTACTAGTAGTATAAATACTATAGCCAAGTAGTACAAGACTCTCCAGTCTTGTTCTCTTGGAGTTTTCCCAGAACATCCTCCCTAGTACTCTTGCGACTACAAACACTAGACCCTTAGGTGGGTTCTGGTCGTTTCAGCTGGGGCCTGATTAGTTCCCTTGAACTGCTGGCAATGATCACATCAAGTGATATAACTTTTAATGAATGTAGCCAATCCTAGCCACCAATAGCTGTGCTGCAGCAGGTCTAGTGTCTTCTCCGAACCAGCGTGTCCAGCCATAGGGGTGTTGTGGTGAAGCCTTATGACTTTCATGCGTAGATCAGCGTCATCAGGCACGTACAGTCTGTGGAGTGTGTCATAAAGGAATCTGACATCCTCCACACAAACTTTCCAATCTTTACATAATGTGCTGATATCTTCTTCAGAAAAACATGTGATTGTGTCAGAGATGTGATTTTTGATTTGGTCCCCTTCATCAGAGAGCGGAATGTGCTGTGCTCTAATCTTCTCCAGAGAAATTACCAATACTCCTTTATTGTCATCCTCAAGACCAGCTGTGTGATCTTCTCATCTAGAGAGAGCATCAGCCTTTCCCATAGTAGCTCCAGACTTATGCAACCATTTGAAATTGAAACGAGATAGATATTGCGCCCAATGTGCTTGTTGTCTGTTTAGATCTTGGCGAGTCATGTAGAATTGCAAATTTGCATGATTGTTCCAGATCTCAAACTCATGGTGTGTGCCCTCTAGATAGTGGTGCCAGATTTCAAGTGAACAAATCACACTGAGCATTTCTCTATCTGCGATAGGGTAGTTCTGTTCTTGCGGAGACATTGAATGAGAGGAATAGGCAACTGGGTGCCATTTGTCATTCTTCTGAATAGATAACACTGCTCCTGTGGCATAATCAGAGGCATCACATTCTAAGTGGAATTGAGCTTCATCATCAGGGAATGCAAGAACGGGAGCTGTAGTGAAATAGTGTTTTAATGTGTCAAATGCCTCCTGTTGTTCCTGCTTCCATTCAAAAGGGTTTTCCTTCTTCGTCAAGTCATTAAGTGGTCTAGCCACCTTTGTGTAATCTTGGATAGACCTTCGGTAAAAGTTTGCTAGTCCCAAGAAGCTTCTGACTCCTCAGATGTTCTTGGGTGTAGGCCATTCCAGAATGGCCTGAACTTTTGTGTCGTCCATTTTTATTCCGTCTTTTCCTACAATCATACCCAGAAACTTGACTTCTGTGGTGTAGAACATGCACTTCTCTGGTTTTATGAATAAATCATTTTTTTTAAGGCATCATAGTACTTCCATAACAATCTTGTTGTGCGCTTTGTGATCATTGGATTTAGTAAATATCATTATGTAGGTTATCAATGTAGACAACAATGCAGTTGTCCATATCTGTGAAGATCTCGTTCATCATGGCTTGGAACGTTCCAGGGGAGTTGCATAGCCTAAAATACATGACAAGGGGTTCAAATGCTCCTCGGAAGCAAATGAAAGCTGCCTTCCATTCGTCATCATCTTTTATTCATATGTTATTATATCCCCATCGGAGATCCATCTTTGTGAATAGCTTAGCCCCTTTTAACCTATCGACCAATTGTGAGATCAGGGGTAAGGAGTAGTTGTTCTTGACCGTGTGTTCATTTAGATAACAGTAATCCTGTACCATGCTTTTTTGGCCATCCTTCTTAGGTATGAAGAACATGAGTGATGTTTGTGGAGATTTAGAGGGTCTAATATATCCCTTTTTGAGCTGATTGTCCATAAACTTGGAAACTTTCTGTTGTTCTGTGATAGACAGGGGAATGATGCATCCTTTCTTGGGTGTGAGCATATCTTTCATATCAATGGCATGATCTTATGGTTTCCAAATCGGCATTTGCTCCAACTCTCCTTTGTGAAATACTTTTAAATATTTATGGAACTCTTTCAGGACGAGTTCATCTGCTGTTTCTTTCTTAGGGGTAAGCTTATCTAAAGCTGCGCGAACTGCATAAGCGAGGTATGCATTTTCTTTTTCTTCCTTATTAATGTGTCATAAGAATGATTCCTTGTCCTGCAGGAAACAGCATGTTCATGGACAACATATCATTTCGACCATTCCTTTGGTCCAGTCTATAATAGAATTGTGCTTCTTCAACCAGGAGAAGCCTAGGATCATCTGATTCTTCTCAAGATTGGTGATTTCTGCTGTGACATGTTCTTTGTGTCCTTGGTAATCAATAATTACTTCTGCAGAATGTGTGATATTTCCTGCGGAATTCTTAGTTCCGTCCACATTGTATACAGGAATAGGGTGGCATAAAGGTGTCAGGGGTAAATGGTGCTTCTGAGCCCAAGCACGATTGATGAATATTATGTTTGCACTGCTATCAAGCATTGTGTCTGTGGTGATGAAGTTCTTTGTGTGAGAAGGAGAGATTTGAATAGTCATACAAATCTCCTTCTGTAGGTTTGTGCTGCATATGCATGCTTCTTCCAGGATGTTGGTATCAGTGTTGATAAGTGAATTAAGCACAGGTGTGAAGCCCCTGCCAAGCTCCACTAAGGGAGACCCACTTGGCTGTGATGATTCATTGTCTGATTCGTCGGATTCTTCACCAGCCAGTGGCAAAAACCTGTTATCATCAGTTGTACCTTTTTTGTATCCACATGAACACCCGGTTTGTTCATGTGGCTTTCCCTTTTCCCTTTTTGGATTCTGTGACTTGGAGATTGAAGAAGTATACTTTCATTTTATCATATGACATACAGCAGATAGCTTGATCTGGGCCAGATGACTCATGATCCCATGAGTCAGCACCTTCTTCTTCAATGTTTCTGACCTTGTGGCCTCCTCTTTGACATCCTTTCTGGTGTCCTTCACCAAGCCACTTACAATCTGGACATGCGAGCTTGAGTTTTGGACAGTCTTTGACAAAATGTCCACCTCCACAGTTGTAGCACTTTCTCTGAGCAGAAGACATTGAGGGTCTTCACTTGAAGGTGTCTATGTCCATGGCATTGGGATCTCTGGATCTGCAGGAGTTTCCACCATGTATAAAGCTTATTAATTGCTTCCTTGTGCCTACTTCTCGGATTTTAGCAAGGTAAGCGAGAACCATGGTAGGACGAGTTCCATCTAAGAGAATTTTGTCAATTATCGAGCACTGAATGTTTTACTCTATGAACTCAATAAGATGTGTAGGGTCCATGCCTGCTTGTGGTTTGTATCTTTGGAAGTCAACGATCCAATCATCTATGGGCATTGCTTCTGTTTGTTTGAGGGTGTGCAGCTTTTGTCTGGCCCACTCATTCTGATTGATGGATCTGAAGAGTGCTTCGACTTCTTCTTCTAATTCCACCCATGTGTATGTTCCTCTGGCTAATAGCTGATCAATCCTTGTGTGGGTGAAGCTGCCTGCCTTTTATCCTTCAAGGCATAATAGCACAGCTACCACTGCCTTGTGTGAGCCTTGTGGGAATATGGTGGGGTTTTCATTTATCCAAGCTTTGATCTTAGTCCACCATTCCTCAAACTTTCCCTTTGAGCCATTAAAGTTTCCAGGGTCTTGGAATACTTTGCTCATCTTAAGGATAACACTATAACAGACGCTACTATCCACCAGATTATTTCCCTATTTTTCCTCCTTTTTCCTATAGCTAGAACACCAGATAACCGCAATTAACCCCTATAACCTAGACACTACACTTTCACTAGTGACTGATTCCTAATCAGTTATACTAGTCACACAATAGTCACACCCTAGACATTGTCTAGCATCTCATCCTAGACATCACTACATATCACACTGTGACATCACTCGGTCACCTAATCTAGTCACACACATAGATCCCACTTTCCCACAAAGCCCACTATTATCCCATGCTTTTCATATCTAGGCTATGTACTCTGGACTTTCTCCATATGTGACTCACACATACTCATGCTCACCTCATGCCCCTATCCTGCACAACATGGCACACAGCTCTCCCTATTCACCAATAGCTATTCCACCTCTAGCACTGCCTTATACCTCATGTTTCCCAGTCTCAAGCCTAGTAATCCTAGTATAGTATCTATAGATAAGCACTGCTTGGTCTGTGCCCCTATCTCTATAGTATAAGTAGTCGATCTAGTTAGTATCTAGTTCTCTAGTCTAGTTCTCTTGTTCTTTCCCTAGTTTCTTGAGGCCTACAAGCCTAATAGACCATCTTCTCACAGAGACTTACTCATTGCAAGTGCCCTCTAGCTAGCAAAGCCATCACAACTACCAGTTGTTCATAGATTGAATAACTAGGTCATTACAGAATATGCCCAAACACACAAGCAAGAGAAGAATCAACCCAGCCAAAGTCACCCATGTCACTTCTGTTACCAAACAGACTGTTAGAGGGCCAAGAACCAAACTAGTCAGACTGGGACCTCAGAAATCATTGAGGGCACTTAGTGAATCACTCCATTCATCACCTCCTCAAGTTTCCAGTCCCTTCCAATCATCCTCCCCAATCAAACTGGGCAGATCCTCATGTCAGGGAATTTCAAATGCAATGCCCTTGGATTGGCATGATGTCAATTTTCTCAGTGATGATGAGGATGTCAGACCTCTACATTTCTCCTTGAAAAAGGTATACTCCATGATCTTTATACATATAAGCTTGCTTAGTGATTTTGGATTAGAACGGAAAAGATTATGTGCAAGAATGGTTACAACAGAAGGATGAATTTCTTAGAATATTACTGGACCTGGAAGCTCCTCCTGTACCACGAAGATGCACCTTGTGCAATGGGGATGGCATTTACCAATGTTCAGACTGCTTTGGACGACCCTTGTTTTGCACCCCTTGTGTCTGGGAGCAACATAAAAGAGTTCCATTCCATAGGATTCAACAATGGACTGGCTCCTTTTTTGAGGACTCATCTTTGAACCTGGTCAGTGCTTTCCCTCCCTTGGGTGCTTATGTTTGATGCATTTGTAAGGCTGGGTTGGAGTTGCATCTCAGCCATAAGGGCAACATTTGCCCGGCCGGATTACAATCAAATATGCCTGGCCCCAACAGCCCTCGGCCGATGAATGATGATGAATGGGTTGATGAGGATGAGGGGTGCATCCCCCCGCATCTATGTCCCCCTCAGCATTCTGACTATCTAACGATTGTGGACATCTCTGGCATACATTTCTTCACCATCCACTATTGCCATTGCCCCAGATCACCGCTGGCCCATTTACAGCTTCTTCAGGGAAGGATGTTCTCAGCCACTCTGCAAAGTCCGAGAACTGCTTTCACCTTTCATATCCTGGATGATTTCATTCAGGACAACCTGGAATGTGGCACTTCGGGGTCCAACTATTTCAGCAAGCTCCGAAAAGTGACATCCAATGTATTTCCCCATTTGATGCCTGTAAGCAATACTGAAAATCTACATTGCGATCCCTAACTTGTTCAAGGATCAGTACTGAGATTTGCTACGGGTGGTAAGGAAGTGGTGACTTCTCAAGCTGCTGAAGTGGAACAGGTTCAGGCATTGGTCTTGTGCACCGCAAAAGGGGAATTGGCCCTCTTTTGCCCTGCATGTCCTCAGCCAGGAATCAATTGTGATCCCTCTGAGGAGGAGCTGTTAAGATAAGTGCATTCCATGGCTGTGACAAGTGATTGGTATTCATGGTGGAGGTTTTCAGCTGGAAATATACTCAGTCATTTGTCATAGATGGAAACTTCAAGGCTAAACACATGCATGAGAAACGACCAGACGACCAGACCTGGCTAATGGATGGGCTTGGCTATATGGTCAATCAGCCTGAATACCATGCTTATCTGAAGGGAACCCACCATTTGCTGGAGGTATGCATAATGTAATGATGAACATCCAGACCTCACAGCTCATATATATCACAGAGATTGACCTGCAATAATCATCGTGCAGTGAACCAAGCAAACACAAACCAAGCAAAGCTGGAGTCCACCAGCATCGGCAGTACTGTTTGTGCCTGTCATGGCTGTTTTGTGCCGCATTGAGTCGTTGAATTTCAGAAGGGAGAACGGTATTAAGATTTCATTATACCATGGCTGGTATTAACAATCAACAGCCAGGTTAACATGGACTACTCATTTGCCAACACCATCAAATACAATATGAACAAGATACCCTGCATCATTAGCTTCTATGACATCAATTGCGTCTATATAAAGAAGCTCCGGTCTTATGTGCAAAATAACAAATTTATCAACATACCACCAACCATCCCAATAATTCCTGGGATTGGAATATGGCATGTTCATGGCCATCAGGCCGAATGCTTTGGGCAGCATGCCCCATTGTTCATTCCTGGAGCTGGGTGGATGGAGAGGTGATGGAAACCCTCTGGTCAGTTCTGAACATTGTGTCACCATCGGCAAGGGGCATGTCGACTCTGCATCGACAAGAATTGCTGGACTTCCAGATGAACGATTCAAATTTTATGAAGATGATTCAGATGACATTGAGCTTGACCAGGAAGTTGCGAAAGCCAGGGAATCTGCAGCCACAGCGCGCACAGTGTTTACCAACCTTGACACAACTGTACCAGCTGATGGGCAATTGATATGGGAGCTGGAGGAGTGTGATGCGCAGAAAGCAAGGATCGCTGATCCATCGGCAATGGATATCTTTGAGGTCAGGTTAGAAAAGGGTATGTTGAAAATTTCAATGTTTCAGAAGAGATATTGAGTGTCATATAGTGCCCACGATCCAAGTGGTGGAGCTGGAGGTCCTTGAGGCCTTATCCACAGCCGATGGGTCCCAGGGCCGGCAAGCCACATGGCTATCAAGGGGACTTAAAATACAAGAGCCATAGGTGGCCTTAAAACAGGACATGCGCAAGATGGGCTCACACCCAACATAGCTGAAAAAGTTGGCAGTGGTGTTACAAACACCCCTATTTTTCCCTATTTTTCCTTATTTTTCCAGACGCTCATTCACTCACAATTCACCAAATACCCCAATAGCCCCTATGTTTGCTCACTCACTTACTTTCCCACAAAGCCCAACTTTCTCCCACGATATTGATCTTGCAGTAATGCGTTCTAGATTAACATGCGACGTGCCTCATGCGCACCTCATGCCCCCTATCCAACACATGTCCACACAGGTATGCTTATCCTCCAATAAACACACAACTCATGTTGCTTCATGTTTCCCAGTCTCAGACCTAGTAATACAAGTATAGTATCTGTAGATAAGCACTGCACGGTCTGTGCGCATGTACTAGTAGTATAAATACTATAGCCAAGTAGTACAAGACTCTCTAGTCTTGTTCTCATTGGAGTTTTCCCAGAACAACTCACCTAGTACTCTTGCAACTACAGACACTAGACCCTTAGGTGGGTTCTGGTCGTTTCATTAGAACAAGACTATACTAACCGCCACGGTCTAGCTAACCACTCCGGGACCCCCATCACTACCTTATCACCACCCATCTAGATTGCAAGAACCAAGTAGGTTATTGATAGGCCACCCACGCTACGCTATTGACCCCACACTCCGGTAGTGCCTTACTATAGGATCTCCGACATCTACGCGTACGCAGTCGCAGGAAGGACAGGCCTTCCCCCACCGGCATCTCCGCCCTCAGGCCCATCCGCAGGACCATTCACCGACGTCACCTTCCCGGACATCTTCGGGCTAGTCCCAGAGATGGCAGTCAGCTCCGGATCGTACAACCCCAATGAGTACAACCCCTCAGACTACGAGGCACAGATAGAAAGGGCTGAGACTTACCTACAGGTACCAATCAACTAGTCACTAGTTGAGTACGGATTAGGACTGATGAGTCCACATATAGGAATGGGACGAGTTACCCGACTACGATAGCAGCCTAGACCAAGGCTATAGGACGTTGGTCAACAGGATCACACTAGCACCAGAGGACACCCCCAGTACTTGCTACTGGGCCCTTACTATCAACACCACAGACTTACCAGGTGAACTAGCTAGGACAGACACTGTCAACACTGAACACCGTCTAACTCCAACATTAGCAGATCACGAGATCATATACTGGCCACTCAGATCTCCCCATACAACCCTAGTACCCCCTTACAGGCACCATCTGAGTTACTGGAACCCATAGACTGGGAACCAATCCGTGCCACCCTCACCCACCAATCTGCCCGTCATTTCCAACATCACTGAAGTCGCTCTCACAGTTCGCATAGACAGAGTGAAACAGAGAGAATCCACAGAGCTATATGCGAAGGAATACAGCTTGGTATTGAGCAGTCCAGAGATCTTAACCAGATTGAGATCGCAAGATGCCAGGTACAGCAGGCCGCAGATCACATCAGGGAACGGATACAGATTAGAGAGAGATCTCCTACCCCTATTCCTCACCTGCCTGACCTACCTTGCTGGTACCACATTCCTGACAGTACTACTGGTTATCGCCCTAGTACACTCTGACCCCATACAGCTCTTAGGACACCTCTTCGTTACCATCCATATTAGCAGGACGTACTCTATTGTCACAATAAACGAAACCCCTGAAAACATCGTACCACGTGCTATGAACCCTGAGCCTAGAAATCAGGAACAAGTAAGACACCTTGAGAGAGTAAACAGAGGAAGGAACTTTGCACAAAGAAGAAGAACCCGTCATCTCCAGTTCATTAATCAGCAACATATTCGTGCTGCTCAAGAAGCCGCATTAGCTGAACAAGAAGCCACTGCAGAAGCAGGACTTCCATTGCCCCCAATAAGAGAACCAATAAGAGTTCCCGCTCCTAACGTCCAACCTTTCAGAATTCCAGACAATACCCGAACTTCAACTTTGCACCAGGTTTTACTGAACGACTAAACGAACTACAAGCAGAAGAAGCTGCTCTTGCTGACCACTCAGACTCCACTCCCAAATCAGAAGAAAACTTTAACTACCCCGCTTGATCCAATATGTTCGCAATCGCCGATCTGTTTGCCGAGTTATGGAACACTCTTTTTCAAACTAGTATGTCTTCCACACAAGAAAGATGGGACTCAATTGTCAATATGCTTTCTGCTACTCTTACTGCCTGTGATAACCTTGGCACTGAAACCATTCGCCTCAGAGCGAAATTCACTACCCTTGAACAGGACAACAATGATCTTAGAGATCAATTGACTGATCTAGAAGCCGCCAACACTAGGGCCGCTACCGGATCTACCGGCACTACAAAAGGATATACCCAAAAGGTCAAGATCTTTGCAGATCCAGGAGACTATGATGGAAGCCACGCCAACTTCGATGAATGGTGGGCCAAAATTCAAGCATGGCTATGCTGAAATGCTACTGCCATGCCACCCGGTTCCTACACTGCCGTCCAAGCAGTTCTATCCCAACTCAAAGGACCCACTGCAGGAAAGTTCGCTGAAACTCAACTGGCTCGAGGACCTATCTACCTATGGTGTAACCTTGAAGAAGAACTACCCAAGTTCTTCAGACATGCCAATCAGAAAGACTGGGCTCTTATGGAACTTAATAAATTCCATCAAGGAGACCTTAAGACCGGACCTTTCATTACTAAGTTCGAGTCTCTATACAACATGGCAGGAGTTGATGGAGCACACGCTTGTGCTATACTCGAGAAGGCTATGAGACCTTCCATTCTCGTGCAGATCACGAAAGAAAAGAAGAGACAAACAGACATTGGTCCTTATGTCAACATAGTATCAGAGATCGGATCTCTCCAAGAATCTATTGGACTTATTCTTGGCCGATCAGAGAAGAAGTCACGCTATGGTGACCCTATGAACATTGGTCTCATTGATGAAGAAGATGATGACCATCTAGATCTAAACTTTACCCGGTCTCGCAAACCAAAACAACGATTCTCAGGAGGATCATCAGGATCATCAGGGTCCACTTGCTTCAACTGTGGAGGCAATGGACACTTTGCCAAAGACTGTAAGAAACCCTCCTCACGTTGTGGACATTGCAATTGGTCCAGAGGACAACACAAACCAATGTGCAGTAAAGGAAGAGCTATTCGAGCTACTACAGCCGAACCAGCTGAATCATGGGACCAGATCCAAGAATCTCTACCCCGTGCTTGTCAAGGAATGACCTTTGATGAAGTCCACTCGCTTTTCCAATCAATGCCATCTGACTCTAAGGGAAAAGGCAAAGCAACTTGAAAGAACTGGGCAAGCAAGTTGCATTTAGATTCACAAGTTCCGAAACTTTAAAACCATCTCCTATCTATTCATGTCTAGAGGGGCCTTTGATTGATTCGGAGCTTGGCCGGGACTTCATACCGGTGCTTCATTCCTCTATTAAGGAACTAGAAAACCCAGGACAGATAATACTACCTGAAGTTGTGGAAGTAAACTTGTTACACACAACTCCAACTACCACTCAACAGAAGCACATTGATATCCGACGGATGTATTCTTTCTTGTCTGATGCAGACATAGAAGAAATGCTTCCTACATCCGAGACTGCTAAGGTCCAAGGCAACCCTACCAAAGAACTTATTTTACTTATTACTATTAATCTGAATGCTAGACATTTGATTAACACCCTCGCCTTGTTAGACTCAGGAGCTAACACCACCTTCATTGACAAAGATTGGGCTAAAAAGAATCACATTCCTCTTAAACCCCTAGATTGCCCGATCCCAGTATTCAATGTGGATGGAACACATAATGCTGCCGGAAGTCTAACGCATTATGCCGAGCTTATGATCAACTATCTCAGTCATCAAGAAAAGATAATCGCTGAAGTAACCGACTTAGGCAAACACCAAATGATTCTCGGTTATACATGGCTCAAACACCATAACCCAGAAATCAATTGGGGAACAGGGACTGTCCACATGACGTGTTGCCCTGACTCTTGTCAAAATAAATCTAAAAGCTCTTTCCTAAGAACTATCGAGAAAGAAGAGTGCGATCAACTTGTACAGATTAATGCTGCCAAGTTAGATCCAAAACTAAAAACAGATCCCAAAGCTGAAGAACTAGTCCCAAAAGAATATCATAAATATCTTCATGTCTTCGTAAAGAAAGAATCTGAGTGAATGCTGGTTAGAAAACATTGCGATCATGCTATTGTTCTTAAAGAAACCTTCATGCCTAAGAAAGGACGATTGATTCCCCTATCTCCAATAGAACAACAAGAAGTTAGTGACTTTATAGATGATCAACTTCGCAAGGGCTACATTAGACCCTCCAAGTCACCACAAACCCCTCCTGTCTTCTTTGTTCCAAAGAAGGATGGAAAGAAACGTATGGTTCAAGACTACCGATATCCTAATGAACATACGATTAACAATAACTATCCATTACCGCTCATCTCCCAGCTTGTTGACAAGCTTAAAGGGGCTAAACTATTTACAAAAATGGATCTCCGCTGGGGATACAATAATGTACGCATTAAGGAAGGAGATGAATGGAAAGCAGCCTTCGTTTGCCATCGAGGAGCCTTTGAACCACTAGTAATGTTCTTTGGCTTATGCAACTCTTCCGCTACTTTTCAGACAATGATGAACGACATATTCTCGGACATGGATAATGTCTGTGTCATCTATATTGATGATCTAATGATCTTCACAAAAACAGATAATCAAAAGGAACACGATCAGATTGTACTTGAAGTACTATGCCGACTAGAAGAAAATGATCTCTTTGTTAAACCAGAAAAATGTTCCTTTCGTGTTAAAGAAGTCGAATTCCTTGGGATGACTATAACCCCTGACGGAATCTGCATGGACGAAGATAAAGTAAAAGCAGTTCTTGATTGGCCTACACCAACAACTGTCTGACAAGTTTGCAGTTTTCTTGGTCTAGCTAACTTTTATCGACGATTCATTGAAGACTATGTGCAAGTCGCTCGTCCTCTCAACGACTTAACCAAGAAAGACACTCCATTCAAATGGACTGACTCACAACAATCTGCATTTGACATGCTAAAAAAGAAATTAACTACTGCATCCATTCTTGCATTTCCAGATAATGATAAAACATTCCGCCTGGAATCTGATGCCTCGGACTTTGCCACAGGAGCTGTGCTCTCTATCGAAATTGATGGCAAATGGCATCCAGTCACTTATTCCTCTCACTCCATGTTGCCAGAGGAACGCAACTATCCTATTGCAGATAAAGAAATGCTAAGTGTTATCAGAGCCTTAGAACTCTGGCGCCACTACCTAGAAGGAGCTCAATTCGAGTTTGAAATATGGAATGACCATGAGAACCTTCAATGGTTCATGGTGAGACAAGACCTTAACCGTCAACAAGCTCGATGGGCTCAATATTTATCACAGTTTTACTTTAAATGGTTATACAAACCAGGAACCTCTATGGGAAAGGCAGATGCTCTCTCCCGACAAGAAGATCACGCTGAAGGAAAAGAAAATGACAATAAAGGAGTATTGGTTATCCCTAAAGAGTCAATTGCCAACTGCTCGTCACGTATTTGGCAATCAAAAGGACAAATTGGGACTGTCGTTTCCCTAGCAACTGATATATAGTCGTACTCTAGTAGTATAGACCTTAGTCTATTTCTCTTGTTGTTTCCCGACTCTTCTCTTGAGGCCCACAAAGCCTAATAGATCTTCATTGACACACAACAGAGGACTCCAGCAAGCGCTCTAGGACATCTCGTTTAAGACTCCATCGTCTCTCGACCCTAGTGAAGACCTCGGTCGTTACAGCTTCTAGATTTATTGTGACAAGAGTCAGGACAACACATCATGTGGATGGTTCCTGTGTCCCAATTGATTTCTGGATTATGGTGTTTGAGCCATGTATAACTGAGAATCATTTGATGTTTGCCTAAGTCAGTTACTTCGGCAATTGTCTTTTCTTGATGACCAAAATAGTTAATCATAAGCTTGGCATAGTGCGTTAGGCTTCTGGCAGCATTATGTGTTCCATCAATGTTAAATACCGGGATTGGGCATTTTAGGGGTTTAAGAGGAATGTGATTCTTTTTAGCCCAATCTTTGTCAATAAAGGTGGTGTTAGCTCCTGAGTCTAACAAGGCGAGGGTGTTAATCGAATGTCTAGCATTCAGATTAATAGTAATAGGTAAAATAAGTTCCTTGGCAGGGTTGCCTTGGACCTTAGCAGTCTCAGGTGTAGGAAGCATTTCTTCTATGTCTGCATCAGACAGGAAGGAATACATCTGTCAGATATTAATGTGCTTCTGTTCAATGGTAGATGGAGTTGTGTGTAACGAGTTCACTTCCACAACTTCAGGTAGTATTATCTGTCCTGGGTTTTCTAGTTCCTTAATAGAGGAATGAAGCACCAGTATGAAGTTCCGGTCAAGCTCCAAATCAATCAAAGGCCCCTCTAGACATGAATAGATAGGAGATGGTTTTACAATTTCGGAACTTGTGAATCGAGATGCAACTTGCTTGCCTAATTCTTTCAAGTTGCTTTGCCTTTTCCCTTAGGGTCAGATGGCATTGATTGGAAAAGCGAGCGGACTTCATCAAAGGTCATTCCTTGACAAGCACGGGGTAGAGATTCTTGGATCTGGTCCCATGATTCAGCTGGTTTGGCTGTAGTAGCACGAATAGCTCTTCCTTTACTGCATGTTGGTTTGTGTTGTCCTCTGGACCAATTGCAATGTCCACAATGTGAGGAGGGTTTCTTACAATCTTTGGCGAAATGTTCCTATCCTCCACAGTTGAAACAAGTGGATCCTGTTGATCTGGATGATCCTCCTGAGGATCGTTGTTTTGGTCTACGGGACCGGTTAAAGTTTAGGTCTAGATGGTCATCATCTTCCTCGTTGATGAGACCAATGTTCATTGAGTCACCATAGTGTGACTTCTTTTCTGATTGTCCAAGAATAAGTCCAATGGATTCTTGGAGAGATCCAATCTCGGATACTATTTTGACATAAGGACCAATGTCCATCTGTCTTTTCTTTTCCTTTGTGATCTGTACTAGAATAGAAGGTCTCATAGCCTTCTTGAGTATAGCACAAGCGTGTGCTCCATCAACTCCTGCCATGTTGTATAGAGACTCGAACTTAGTGATGAAAGGTCTGGTCTTAAGGTCTCTTTGATGGAATTTATTAAGTTCCATAAGAGCCCAGTCTTTCTGATTGGCATGTCTGAAGAACTTGGGTAGTTCTTCTTCAAGGTTACGCCATAGGTAGATAGGTCCTCAAGCCAGTCGAGTTTCGGCAAACTTTCCTGCAGTGGGTCCTTTGAGTCAGGATAGAACTGCTTGGATGGCAGTGTAGGAACCGGGTGGCATGGCAGTAGCATTTAAGCGTAGCCATGCTTGTATTTTGGCCCACCATTCATCAAACTTGGCGTGGCTTCCATCATAGTCTCCTGGATCTGCAAAGATCTCGACCTTTTGGGTATATCCTTTTGTAGTGCCGGTAGATCTGGTAGCGGCCCTAGTGTTGGCGGCTTCTAGATCAGATCAGTCAATTGATCTCTAAGATCATTGTTGTCCTATTTAAAGGTAGTGACTTTCGCTCTGAGGCGAATAGTTTCAGTTCCAAGGTTATCACAGGCAGTAAAAGTAGCAGAAAGTATATTGATGATTGAGTCCCATCTTTCTTGTGTGGAAGACATACTAGTTTGAGAAAGAGTGTTCCGTAACTCGGCAAACAGATCGGCGATTGCGGACATATTGGATCAAGCGGGGTAGTTAAAGTTTTCTTCTGATTCGGGAGTGGAGTCTGAGTGATCAGCTAAAGCAGCTTCTTCTGCTTGTAGTGCTCCTACTAGATCAAGGCGAGCAGCTGATGGTGAACCAAAGTTGAAGTGTAAGTTTGGGCGTTGACCTGGAACTCTGAAAGGTTGGACGTTAAGAGCGGGAACCCTTATTGGTTCTCCTATCGGTGGCAATGGAAGTCCTGCTTCGGCAGCGGCTTCTTGTTCAGCTAATGCAGCTTCCTGAGCAGCACGAACACATTGCTGATTGATGAACTGGAGATGAAGGGTTCTTCTTCTCTGTGCGAAGTTCCTTCCTCTGTTTACTCTTTCAAGATGTCTTACTTGTTTCTGGTTTCTAGGCTCAGGGTTCTCAGCATGTGGTATGATGTTTTCAGGGGTCTCGTTTATTTCGACAATAGAATGTGTCCTGCTAATATGGACAGTAACGAAGAGGTGTCCTAAGAGCTGTATGGGGTCGGAGTGTACTAGGGCAATAACCAGTAGTACTGTCAGGAATGCAGTACCAGCGAGGTAGGTCAGGCAGATGAGGAATAGGGGTAGGAGATCTCTCTTTAATCCGTATCTGTTCCCTGATATGATCTGCAGCCTGTTGTACCTGGCATCTTGCGATCTCAATCCGGTTAAGATCTCTGGTTTGCCAAATACCAAGCTGTATTCCGTCGCGTATAGCTCTGTTGATTCTCTCTGTCTCACTTTCTCTATGCAAACTGTGAGAGTGACTTCTGTGATGTTCGAAATGATGGGCAGATTGGTGGGTGAGTGCAGCATGGATCAGTTCCCAATCTATGGGTTCCGGTAACTCAGATGGTGCCCGTAAGGGGGTGCTAGGGTTGTATGTGGGAGATCTGAGCGGCGGGTATATGATCTCACAATCTGCTAATGTCGGGGTTAGACGGTGTTCAGTGTTGACAGCGTCTGTCCTAGCTAGTTCTCCTGGTAAGTCTGTGGTGTTGATAGTGGGGGCCCAGTAGCAAGTACTGGGGGCGTCCTCTGGTGCTAGTGTGGTCTTGTTGACCAACATCCTATAGCCTTGGTCTAGGCTGCTGTCATAGTCGGGTAACTCGTCCCGTTCCTATATATGGACTCGTCAGTCCTAATCCGTACTCAACTAGTGACTAGTTGATCAGTACCTGTAGGTGTGTCTCAGCCCTTCCTATCTGTGCCTCATAGTCCGAGGGGTTGTACTCGTTGGGGTTGTATGATCCCGAGCTGACTGCTTCTTCTGGGACTAGCCCGAAGATGTCCGGGAAGGTGACATCGGTGGATGGTCCTGCGGATGGACCTGAGGGCAGAGATGCTGGTGGAGGAAGTCCTGTCCTTCCTGTGACTACGTATGCATAGATGTCAGAGATCCTATAGTAAGGCACTTCCGGAGTGCAGGGTCAATAGTGTAGCGTGGGTGGCCTATCAATAACCTACTTGGTTCTTGCAATCTAGATGGGTGGTGATAAGGTGGTGATGGGGGTCCCGGAGTGGTTAGCTAGACCGCAGTGGTTAGTATAGTCTTGTTCTAATGAAACAACCAGAACCCACCTCAGGGTCTAGTGTTTGTAGTCGCAAGAGTACTAGGGTGGTTGTTCTGGGAAAACTCCAAGGAGAACAAGACTGGGGAGTCTTGTACTACTTGGCTATAGTATTTATACTACTAGTACATGTGCACAGACCATGCAGTGCTTATCTACAGATACTATACTTGTATTACTAGGTCTGAGACTGGGAAACATGAGGCAACATGAGTTGCGTGTTTATTGGAGGATAAGCATACCTGTGCAGGCATGTGTTGGATAGGGGGCATGAGGCGCGCATGAGGCACGTCGCATGTTAATCTAGAGTGCGTCACTGCAAGATCAATGTCATGGGAGAAAGTTGGGCTTTGTGGGAAAGTAAGCGAGTGAGCGAACATAGGGGCTATTGGAGTATTCGGTGAATTGTGAGTGAATGAGCATCTGGAAAAATACGGAAAAATAGGGGAAAAATAGGGGCATTTGTAACAGAATGATTGATTGATTACCAAATGAACATGGTGATTGTGGGTGAATTCGGCGTGGGTCATGTATTCTGACCATGAGGTGGGATTGTTTCCACAGTAGATGTGTAGATAGGTTTCGACTTTCTGATTTACATGTTCTGTTTCACCATCTGTTTGAGGATGATAGGCAGTGGAGAGGGTGAGGTCGTAATTACGGTTGGAGATAATTTTATCATATAGCCCAAAGCATTTGTAAACCTTGTGGAAGAAGAGCATGGCAATGCCTTGGGCGGAGACAGTTTTCTTCATGGGACAAAGAATTACCCCCTTAGTAAGTCCGTGGTCGACCACAACCAAAAGGGAATCGAAACCTGCGGAAGGTGGGAGATCGGTGATTAGGTCACAGGAGATCTGTTGGAAGGGGCGGGAAGCTGAAGACCGAATGGGGGAGGTGGAAGGAACGGTAGGATGAGTGTTTGACTTAGCCTGTTGGCAGGAGGAACACCCTTCCACATATTTGCGTACAAACTGCGCAAGGCCTGGCCACCAAAATTCTGCAGCAACAAGTTGTCGGGTCTTGAGATAACCAGGGTGACCAGCGGAAGCGTGATTGTGGCAGCGAGATACGATGGAGTGGTGAAGGAATTCGTCAGGGGGAATGTAGACACGACCTTGGTAGGTGAGTATGCCTTCATTAAAGGCCCAATCAGACAACCGAGAATGGAATGCGGGGGGTACTGATCCGTCAAGTGCGTGCAAGGTGTTCAGAACGAGGGGATCATCCTTGGAGGAGGATGAGACCTTCCGATGCAAAGTGGCATCGATGACGCGGACAAAGGGGGTGTCTGGGAGGAGTACTGTTCCTGTGTTGTCTGGGGTGTCCAGATGGAGGTCAGGGCGGCGAGATAGGGCATCAGGTCCGGCAAGAAGGCAGCCCGGGATATGGATCATTTTGAGGTCAAAATCCGCGAGGTCTAGAAGCCAACGTACCTGGCGTCGGTTGAGGTTCTGGGCTTGACGGAAGTATGTAAGGTTTTTGTGATCTGTGAAGATTTGGACAGGAAAGGGGGAGCCATGAAGGTAGTGGCGCCATGCTTTGGGAGCACGGATGATAGCTAGAAGTTTGCGGTCATAGATATCATAGTTTTGTTCTGTAGGAGAGAGGGAAGTAGAGATATAGGAACATGGGTGCCAATCGCTGTTGGTGTCGGTCTGTAGGAGGATGGTGCCAGAAGCGTATTTTGAGGCATCGGTGGCAACGGCGAAGGGTGCAGAGGGGTCAGGGAGGTGAAGAACTGGTTTGGAGAGGAATAACTCCTTGAGGGTGTTGAAAGATTTCTGGCAGGGATTGGTCCAATTCCAGCCAGAGTTCTTCTTCGTCAGATCAATGAGGAGGCAGGCGACAGTAGAATAGTCAGGAATGAAATGCCGGTAGAAGTTGGCAAAGCCAAGGAATGAGCGGACTTCCTTGACTTTGGTAGGGGTGGGCCATTTGGCAATCCCATCGAGTTTGACAGGGTCCATGGCAAGTTGTCCAGGTTTGACGATCATTCCAAGGTATTCGACTTCTTTGGCAACAAAGGAGCACTTCTCGAGTTTTAGGTGAAGGTCTAATTCCTTCATGCATTGTAAAACTCGTTTGGTGCATTCTATGTGAGTTGCTTCATCGGGGGAGAAGATGAGAAGATCATCCATGTAGATGACGAGCCATCCTTCTGAGATCATGTCACGGAATGAGTCATTCATGAACCGTTGGAAGGTGGCAGGGGAGTTGTGAGGCTGAAGAACATGACTAGAGGTTCGAAGAGTCCTTTGTGAGTAATGAAGGCAGCTGTCTATTGGTGTCCATCCTTGATTCGGACATTGTTGTAGCCCCATCATACATCGAACTTTGTGAAGACTTTAGCATTCTTAAGTTTATCAATGAGGTCGGAAATCAGGGGAAGTGGGTAAGTGTCGCGAACGGTGTGTTTGTTGAGATAGCAGTAATCTTGGCAGGGGCAAAGCTTTCCGTCCTTCTTGACAAAGAAAAATGGCAAAGCTTGGGGGGAATTTGAAGGTCAGATTTTCCCAGCATGGAGGTTTTCTTCAAGGAAGGCCTCAGTGGCCTTTTGTTCATCTGGAGATAAGGGGTAGATTTTTCCCACTTTCGGTGAGAAAGATTCATCCAGATTGATTTCGTGATCGTAGGGGCAAGAGGGAGGAAGGTGGTCAGCAGTTTCTTTGTTGAAGACTGAAGAAAATTCTTGGTATTCTGGAGGAAGTGAGACAGCAGATTTTGCTTTTTCAGTGGCCATGGCAAGTTCGGTGGCCGTGGTGAGTTTTGTAATGATGGGGGAACCTAGAGGAATGAAACAGGAACCACAGCGGATGATGTGGTTGACGGTGTACGCTTCCGTTGCACGTTGACAAAACTGAGATTCAGTTTCATACTGGAGGTATTCATAGAGGCGTGCATCATGTACTGCATGGACATTAAGATGTCAAGGGGGTCGAGGAGGGAGTTCAGGAATTCTATGGGATTGTTGATTCATGGTGTGAGTTTGGTAGAGTTCTGAGGATTCATCAGAGGATTCAGGGATGGAGATGGTTTGGCGAGCCCAATCAATGGTAGGGTTGGTTTTTCAAAGCCAGGGTAGTCCTAGGATAACATTTTCGTTTCCACAGTGCATGACATAGAAGAGGACCTTGTGAGGGATTCCTTCAATGTTAACGAACAGAGTAGTAGTGAGGCGGATAGCTCCTCTCTTGTTTGTGGATTGGTCCATGTTTCGTATGGGAATTGGTTCAGAGAGTTTCTTGGTGGGGAGTTTGTGTTTATGAACAAAGTCCCAGTCAATGCATGATATGTTGGCACCACTGTCAACCAGGGTGCAAGTGTCGATGACTTTGGTAATGCAGTCTGGATCAATAAGCTGAATGGGGAGTTTCATTGCTTTTGATGAGGATGATACAACTACAGACACACATGTAAGGGAAGAAGAGACTTGCGTCGAACGAGTTCTCCTTTTCAAAAATCCCAGGAGAAGTGAACCTTTCGTACAGCCACTTCATCTTCTTCATCATTGTCTTCGATCTCTTTTAACTCTGGGAGGTCATCAATGGTGACTTTCTGGATTTTCTTTCCCTTTCGACCAGAGGAGGGACAGTTAGGACATTCGTTGCTAAGGTGTCCGCTTTTTCAGCAGTGGAAACAGAGCCCTTTTTCAATGCATCACTTTCGCTCTTCTGGAGTGAGCTTGGCAACGTGGATTGCATCTACATCCATGGCATTGGGGTCTCTGGTAGGAGTGGGGGCGGGGTATTGTAGGAGCAATAGGAGTTCTGGGATCCTCCAGTGCGGAGGCGGGCAACCTCCCTGGCTCTTTCAAACTGGGTATGGAAGTGGGAGGCTTTCTCGTACCACTCCTTGGCTGTAGTGGGGGAAGTGTCCATGGAGTATATGTGGTGCATCAGGGGTTCAGGGAGTCCAACGGAGTAGAATCCGATTAGAATGTTTTCATCAGTAATATTGGCTAGAGCGGCATTGCTGATGAAATTAGCAGTGTAGGTGGCGAGGGTGGGGAAATATTCTCCTTTCTTCTTGGGATGAGGGTTCATGTGGGTATTGGATAGCCAGGAGATGGCATTGGCAACGGTGTCTTTGAGTATGAAGGACGTCTTGAAACGACCAGAACCCACCTAAGGGTCTAGTGTTTGTAGTTGCAAGAGTACTAGTGAGGATGTTCTGGGAAAACTCCAAGAGAACAAGACTGGAGAGTCTTGTACTACTTGGCTATAGTATTTAT
>JBBPNA010000407.1:0-23046 GCA_038090555.1 Boletus subcaerulescens | reverse complement strand
TGCAAGATCAATATCATGGGAGAAAGTTGGGCTTTGTGGGAAAGTAAGCGAGTGAGCGAACATAGGGGCTATTGGAGTATTCGGTGAATTGTGAGTGAATGAGCATCTGGAAAAATAAGGAAAAATAGGGGAAAAATAGGGGTGTTTGTAACACTACCCCCCTCCTACGATCAAGCATCCTGATTGATCAAGGAGTCATCAAATGGCCACTGCATAGCAGCGTGCCAAGAGCGGAGTGTCTGCTGTTGCTTGGCATCAGCCAATAAAGTGGGAGGCCAAAAGAATGTGAAGGGACGCGGGTTGTCCCAAGACCAAGTGCCATGTGGCCAGCCAGTTTCATTGAAATCTGCAGAGAAGTCCTGCGCATAATCTGCATCTCCCCAAGCATCACCCTGATCTGATTCAGGGGGAGTGTCAAGGTCAGGGACAGTTCCTGTGTCTGATCCCCAGAGAGAGTGAGTGTTGTGCATGGTAAACACGTCACTGTTATTTTCATAGACCATATTCCAGTGGTCAGGGAAACCATGGTCCCAAGAAGGGCCAGGTGCACCAGCCCAATTGCTGGTAGGATCACTGGTTGTGTCAAGAAAGTCATCCAGATAATGAATGACGTCAGGATTTTCGTCATAATAGGCGCGGATTTCCGTGGGGTCACTGAAGCATGTGGGGCAGCGAGGTAACAAGCCGGGCATATTAATAACCCATTTAAGGCGACGTGGGTTGGCATAGGTAAGGGCGCAATAGAAGAGAGCAAGGGAAGTGGCAAATGACAACATTGTGGGAGCAAGGCTCAACCGGAAGTAGGGAATAAGCGCGTTGTTAACCCTGACACACCCCAGGGGTTCAATCAACATCAAGTCAATCAAAAGGATGATGATTTTCTGGTACTTCAGGTATAGGCTTACCACAATGCTTGAATAGGTTAAAGAATTCAAATGACGTCATCCGGAGCTGTCGAGGTGCATTAGGATGCGCGTTATGGAATTCGTCAATAGCTGTGCACCATGTTGTGCAGGATAGGAGGCATGAGGCGAGCATGAGTATGTGTGAGTCACATATTGAGAAGGTCCAGAGTGCATAGCCTAGATATGAAAAGCGTGGGATAATAGTGGGCTTTGTGGGAAAGTGGGATCTAGAGAGTGTAGAGAGAATGAGTAGTGAACTAGGATCTAAAGTGTAGCGCATATGTGTGTGACTAGATTGAGTGACTGAGTGATGTCACAGTGTGACATGTAGTGATGTCTAGGATAAGATGCTAGACAATGTCTAGGGTGTGACTATTGTGTGACCAGTATAACTGATTAGGAATCAGTTACTAGTGAAAGTGTAGTGTCCAGGTTATAGGGGTTAATTGCGGTTATCTGGTGTTCTAGCTATAGGAAAAAGGAGGAAAAATAGGGAAATAATCTGGTGGATAGTAGCGTCTGTTACACACCCTTGGTATATGGGAAGCTCATAGAGGATTATGGAAAGCCCACTAGAGAATATGGAAGTCCACTATGGGATATGGGAATTCCACTGTGATATGTGGACATCCTACATAGGCATATTGGATTCCATTGTGTGTACAGAAATCCCATTATAATTGCCTGTGGGAATCTCAATATTTGGTATGGCATGCCCATGGTAAATGGTCTGGGAGAATTGTTTCATATCACATTGGGATGATAATATGCTCAGTTCATTAATGGCTACTATGTATGTCTTGCTCTCCCCAACTCATTTTATCTCCTTTCTCCCTGCCCCAACTCTATTCTTTCTCTAATTGAGCATTATTACACATGATCATGATCATCACTTGGCAATGACTACCATACATGGCCCTGTACTCCCAGTGATATCTCTTCTCATAGGTCAACAAACATACTAATAAAAAATAAAGATAATAAAAATCATCCCTAATACATGTTTTTGTCCTTTAAATGCATACTGTTCAGGCTGATATAGCAATTTGTTGAAGATTCCACAATTGGACAGATTCTAGCATGAGACACAGAAAGCAAACAGAATACATTCATGCACAATAACATCAAATCAATGCAGTCACCTATTTACTGATGATATCTAGAAGACAACACAAATTACTCTTCCATTTCACCCTCTCTGTCATAAACACCATCTTTCTCCTCTTCATTGATGGTAAAATCAGCTTGACCAGGTTGAGGAAAGGGATGTCCAGGAGGTACAAACATGGGCAAAGAATACCCTTGTTGATACATGGGATGTAAACCATTCCCTGCAGATGGATACATGCCCATTGGGAGAAATGATGATGATGGGTAAACTTGGCTTGGATGTACCATAGAATATGGTGAAACTCCTTGGGAGTGACCTTGGGAGCGACCTCAGGAAAAACCAGGTGCATGAGAATGCATATGAGGTAGTGAATGAATAGGCTGATACACTTGAGATGAGGGTCCTTGGAAAGGTGCACAAGTGTGAGCACAAGAATAAACTGGAAAAGGTTGAAATCCATGGGAAGGTTGATGAGAGCGACCTTGGGAATGACCCAAAACAGATGAGTTAGGATCAGCAGGGACACTGGGCTGAGAAGGAGCAGTGGGCTGAGAAAGGGCAGTGGGCCTAGAAGGAGCAGTAGGCTGAGAAGGCTGAAGCTGAGGAGCTAGAGACAATTGAGCTGCAATGGGGGCCAGTAACTCATCTTCTTCATCAGCTTCCACCACTTTATGAACAACCTTCTGAGATTGAGCTTCAACAGGAATATCATCCTCTGAGTCATTAATAGTTCTCCTATTCAGTCGACAGTGCTTCTTGACAGATGACTGATGAGAAGCATCAGGTACAGGAACTGACTTCTCTCCCTCATCTTCCTCACTATCTGATCCCATCACTTTTTGACCTCCATGCTTTTTTTGTTACTTCACACAGTCCCTAACAGTTGCTAGCACAGTATAATCTGTGGCAACAACCAAGGGAATTACACCCCAGCCAAAGTCATTGGGAGTAAGTCGACACTCATCTGACCATCCTAAATTAGTAACTGACTGAGTGCACAAATGTCCCTTACCTCTTTCCCATTTAACTATATCAACCTCTGATTCCAACTTCTCCTCAGCATCTGTGTTAGGCTGATATGCCTCCAACATTTCCTTCAACACTCAAAATCCAAGGGATCTGGCATGACAATTTTTCCCTTTGACTGGCGCTTCCTTTCTCCAGTTGATCAACCAAACCTTCATGGTCATCGCATACTCCAACTGGTGTACCCAAGGAAATGTCATTAACTTGATCCTCATTTTTGATCCATTATGAAACTTCTCTATCAACATATGGCATGGGTAAGAAGCATTAATGAAGGTTATTCACATGTACCAAGCTTCTTGGCCAAAATGTGACTAAGGCACATCCATGCTTTGTCTTGGCTGGATATATCAATGACATTTGGCTGCACACGACGTTCTCTGCTAATGTTCTTGCCAAGGAGAGATAGAGTGGCAGCACATAAGCCTCCCTGTGTTAGCTTTGCAGCTCTGCATACATCACATTAGCATATAGATATTGCTATTACTCATAAGCACTTACTTGAAGCAGGTTTTAAGGACATCCAACACCTCCTTGGCAGATATCCCCATATTGTCAATGATAAATTGTGCCCTCTTACTCCCACCAAAGAATGTAGCACCCTTCTGGCCATCTTCCTCTATGCCGGTATATACCACTGCCCCAAGAACCTCAATATCTTCCACATTGCTATATGTAGCAGCCTTACAAACCAACATCAGCAATAATCTCATCAATGATGTCACATAAACTCACCAAAGATGAGAATTGCCTTGCCATATTCTTGACTCAAAGGGCAGCTGTCTCATTTACTGTGCGCTCATCAGGCTTTATCTCTAGCTGCTGTTTCAAGCTGGCATGCTCCTCAGGTGAGGCTGGACCCCATACATCATGCTTCCACCCCTCATATACCTCTGCTGCATGTTTCCTCCACTCCACAATAGATTCTATGGTTGATAATGAGCAAATGCACAATAAAAAGTTGTTATTAACCTACCACCATCTCTCTTTGGCTCTGTATGTATATGCAAACCATGATGTATACAAGTTCACAACACTGGTACTATGTGCATTGTGGGTGGCTAAGCCTGCCTCAAGTAAGACAGAGTGTGTGAATTTTTGTAGCCCCTTGGCCAATGTCTGCATGCTCTTCATGACTTCGGCCCCCAGTTGATGACATAGGTCACACTCCTCTTCTGTCATAGTACCACATTTCTTTGGCCAACTGTCATGTATGAGGGTATGCAAGTCCTCTTCGTCTTTGCCATCCTCCTCCACTCCCTCTGGCACATCTTGGTCATCCAAATGCTGTACTTCAACACCACTATGTTTCTCTTCCTAATACCCATCTTCCTTATCATCAACCTCTTCCTAATACCCATCTTTCTTATCATCAACCTCTTCGTCCTCATGATATTCCTCATCATCAGCCTTCCATTTTCCCTTTTCAAAGAAGCAGTCAGGTGGCTACAGCAGAATTAGTATTTTTCTGTTTATATGGCATATATGTGTCTTACTGGAAGGTTATCATCATCGCTTTTCTGCAAGTCTGAGGATGAGTCTGAAGGGAAGGAG
The DNA here is from genome assembly GCA_038090555.1 of Boletus subcaerulescens. NCBI lineage: Eukaryota > Fungi > Basidiomycota > Agaricomycetes > Boletales > Boletaceae > Boletus > Boletus subcaerulescens. The sequence continues at coordinate 18,450 of JBBPNA010000407.1, read as the reverse complement.
GCAGGTGAATGCGTAGGCAGGTCATCGCTATAAACATATGTGTATGAATTAGAAATGTAATTTCTTACCACCACATCACTTTTGCCTGAGGATGTCCCTTTCAGAGCTTGTTGGGCAGCTGCTTCCTCTGCGTCAGGTGACAGAACTCGCCCATTGTTCTCCTCAATGGCTGGCGCATTCTTGTGTTCTTCGTCTCCTGCTTGAATATTATTCTCTCCCACTGCAGAAACTGCGGGCTTGTGGATTTTCGTCATGTCATGCAGGATGTCAACTGTTAAGGGGCCTTACCTCAGAATTGGACACCAAGGCATTAGAGCCCTGTGTCACCTCTAACTGCTCTGCATTTGGTAACAAGTCGTTGTTGGAGACATCATCTTTCATGACCTTCCCTTTTCAAACCTTCTTTTTCTTTACACCACATGGAGGGCCGATCTTGAACTCACAGTCACCTGTGTGATAAGACTTTTGTGAGAATAAATGGCTTGCCAACGCTGTGTCCTAGTCCTCACTGGCAGTTTCAGATGGTACTGACGTATGCAAGTGTTCTTCCCCATCCTGCCTCTGCTTGCCCTGCTGGGTGGTTCCTTCAACTGTAAAAGCCATCAATGAGTACTATCCCATTCCTCACACATCATGGGCTCACTTTTCCTAGGAGATGGTGGCAGGTTTTGGGCTGCTTCTGCTTCCTGCTGCCTACAAGCCCCACGTCATGTAAACAGAGGCATCAGAACTAGAAATGATTTCATCAGCCAAGAGTCATTCGGGGGCTGACATACTTGAACAAAATGTTTAGGTTGGGCACCCAATAATACAAATGAAACGCCCCATTCGCTTGTATCTTCAGTCAATGCATGTCACCCTGAACAGTTTGCATGTTCCAATCCACGTTGGAATATGGGTCACAGGAAAGAGACCTACCATGAGGTACCAAACCACTGTGAGTTTACAAAACCCCTAGAAAGGACAAATACATACCAATGTGGATGAGCTTTTGACAGCAAGCTGTTTGTCTGTAAGGGAAAGACTATCCGTATCACACCATTGCATTTGGAAACAGCATACCCCGTTAAATGCGCAAGGCAATGTGTCTCAGGCTACCACAGGGGAGAACATTTTAGCGATTGATGTTAAGATGTGGATACTTTGGGACGTACTCTAAAAATGGCCCCCACTGCAGTTCGGAATTGTGTTTCTGTGGCAAAATCAAATGAGCTTCAATGTCGAGAAAATTAAAAAGGGACGCACAGTGAGAAGACAGCTGCAGGCACTGTTAGGGAGAGAACACACCAGTGAAAGGAAAATGAATGGTTTAACTTGGACATACAATCAACCAACTGAATTCTTGGAGATACTGTGAGGTGCACAACACTGACATGGAGGTTTTGCAGTCAGTAGAGGAAACCAACACTGTGTTGCAACCTACATACATGGATCAGGAAGACAATAAGCAAGAATGCCAGGAGGCTGCACAGCTGTTCCCAACTAGTATCCAGCAACAAAACACTTCGTTGCCATCGTTCAAGGGCTATTCAGTCAACGCACGTTGATCTGAGCAAACACGAAAGTCACAACGTGCATTGTGAAGTTCAGAGGAACAGTGTGTCCGGTGGTGAGTGAAGGAGAAACTTCCTTTCATGTTTCACTCACCACGCTTGCATTGAGACTCCACACCCAATGTGGTACTGCTGTGCAGACATTCCTTATACTTAGTAGGCAGCTGCCACTTCACTTGATCTTAGTATGACACTTCAAGCCTGAAAGAGATCAATAGTGGGATTCAGTAGTTACATTGTAAGATCCAATGGACTTGAGAGCTGGACTTGAGAGCAGCATCATGAGCTGTTCAAAGTGATTGGCATCGTCGTGATGGACACCATTAGTGCGAGTGGCAGCACCAGCATGCTGGCCAAGAGCCCTAAGTATCAGTATAGGTGGATCCCAACCTTTGTTGCTCTCATCCAATTAGGTCACATTGAGGCCCTGCTGACAAAGCGGAGTCTAAATCGTGTGGCACGCTTTCTGGTGGACTTTTCTATTTTTCTTTCAACCTTTTCCTCTAAGATCTTCCTACCATCTCTGCATCTCATAATGCGTGTTGTGAGATTGCATTCCTTCAGCTTGACACGTGTTGGCTGAATCTGTCTTGCCAATGAAGTGCCTCATTGCTGGGATTTGGGACAAGGCTGCATGGCCTATTAGTTGTCCTCCAACCTTTGACTCCTCCTACCAGGTGCGGTGCTGCAACTTATTATTCCTGTAACAATGATGGTCTGACGTTCTCCCGGGCTAACAGTGCCAACAATTGTCCTGTTCCCTCATGGTGTGTCACACCCATTCTGTCTGTGCCAACGTCCTAACAGGCTCGCTTAGGGTTCCCTCTGGTTTCCCAGTCTTCATTGTGAGGTGAGTCACAAATGACACATCAGTTCGCCAACTGATGCATGTCCGTGCAGTTATTACCAACCACCATCTACCCTGATTCCATGTTGAGGCCTACATACAGAATGCCTCCTCCACCAACTGCTCTGATCGACTTCGAGGTTCCCCATGAACCAACCATCGAGGAAGTCAAGACAAGGTTCTCTTTGCAAGCGCCATAAAATGGTAAGGAGTTGAATCATCATACATGTGTGCATGACACTCATAACAATTATAGGAAAAAACACAGCGTATGACGCCCACATCATCACATTTTCAGGCGATTATGTTATATTGTCACTGAACATGAAGCATATTCCACCCTACATCTTTGGCGAGGCAAAGTTGTGTTGAGATCTGGGTATTCGTTTTCTGCTCTTCTATTTCATAACCCAGATTCTAGACCTAATTACATCAGTGTTCCAGACCTTCAGACAATAGGTCCAAGTACACTATCACATATTACTCATCATATGACATCACAGATAACAGCCATTATTACTATTGGCTATAGATAGGACTCTTATCATTCGTGATACAATATGACTCATTCCTATCTATATCTTTACCTACCCTAGAGTAGAGACATACAGGTACAAACAATACCTGAACACTATATAGAGGAGAGCTCACTCTGTATCGTTCTCCTCAGTTCATATACTCTCTCTTATACAAGCATCTCCTCTTTGCTTCTATAAACCACTCCGCTCCTCAAAGCTAGCAACCTCTATCCTCAGATCTAGTGAATACCTCCCACTAGGCACATACCTTCCTCTTGTCACTTGCATTACGCTTGTGGCACCTACTGTCCTCACAGTAGAGACAAACAGAGTACTGTGCACTTCGTTAAGTTGTGTGCCAGGAAGGATGGCCATTGGGGATATCTCAACCCTTTTCAGACGCCTCAACAATATTCAAGTCAGTTCCCTTGGGCAGCAATCATTCCTCGTCAAGGCAAGTGTTACCATTGTCTCAGGGACACAACACTAATGCAATCTTAGATGGCATCGACATTCCGGGGTTGGAGGGAGCCATTCCATACCTTTGGCAGACCCAATGTTGGATGAGACCACAGAAGAAAATGGGCTGCGCCGTCTGCAAAGCTGGTTTTATGATGTGCTGGAGAGGTGTGCACAGCACATGGTGAAATACCTCTGGCACTGGATAGAGGAAAGAGAGGAAAACCCTGTGAGACGGCAGAGACTCTGTTGTTGGCATTGGAGAGGAACCTGCTTAACCTTCATGCACCATGCAGTCTGCACGACATCTGTCTCCTTGTGGCCGACTTCCAGAGATGTTACCTTGATTTGTTTGCTTTCTTGGACTTTATGAAGATGTTTGGCATCACTATTGCAAGCTGGAGGAAGGGTCTACTGTGTGGGAGGTCAATGCCAATTGGATGGGCGTTTTCACCAACCGTGACTTGCTCATGCTGTCATTGTGGCAGGCAGGTGTACCTGTCTGGCACATTCGCAAATTCAACCAACTCCCAAAGGATTTCGTGGTCCACAAGAGGTTATTGATGGAGTGGGACGACACCATCAAAACACAAAATGACGAAAGGCACCCACACTCCCCCATCCATACTGGTTTTGGGGGGGAAGCTCGTGCCTATCTGTGTTATCCCATTGGCATGTTGTTGTTGGGGACTTATGTGTCACTGTTGCATTCAGAAAGCTGGAATGATTGGGTGCGACGAGCTCACCCAGAAAACTCAATCTCTCCACTCGCACCCCCCTCCTTTGCGCTGATCGTTCCCATCTCTGCAGAATCTCTTCCCTCGATGTCATTACAATCAATGCTCACTCCTTGTCTGCCATCGCCAGTGGTGTTTTCCTCTTGTCGTCCCATTCATATCAACAAGAACATAGTTCCAGAGATCGTCGACCAGTTAGCGGAGTGCATCATGAAAGATATTGGCAAAACAATCACTGATGGTGCATTGACGCATCAATCTCATGCCCAAGTCCATTGTTCCCAGCATATGTTTGCATTTGCATTTATTTTCACTCTATTCACACAACAATAATAGATTCCCACCCTTCCTCTTCATGTTTAGCTCCTGCTCCACCCCCGCTGTCCCAACAATCTTGGGATGATCCACAGAGCAATTTCTTGAATTCTGTGGTGCCTGTCTGGGCTTCTGCACTTATCACTGTGGATCAAGATGTCCAACCTCGTGGAAACCCTCACAGCAGCGACTATCCATTTCCCGACCCTTTCCTTTTTGTACACGTTCATGGTGGTCCGCACTTTGCACACTACATTACCAATTGGCTTCTCATCAGGGAAGCATGGATGCACTCAATCAGTGTCGGAGCTATTGGGTACCCACCTCTGAAGCTCTGGCGTGAGATTCTCAATGGGCTGCCTCAGTTTCTTTCTGCAAAGGACCATGAAGACCACAGCTACCGCACTTACCGCCAAGTTAGTTGGCTTCTGCCGCCACCCTACGAGGAAGGCAGGGCTTTATCAAAGGCTGCAGAGAAAAGTCAGGCAACACGCAAGGCTGCCTTGGATTTCTTGGGTGAGGAGAGTGGCAAGTTCCAGGTCTGCAAAGAGAGGTACCAGAGGAACTGCACTTCCACTCCTCTGCCTGGAAGATTGAGACAATCGTTGGCCTTGGACCTGAAGATATTTGCAGCATTTTCTGGGAGCTGACTGAGCTCTCCATGCACTGTGAATTGTCCATGATGGACCGGGTGTTGGCTGGAGCTGTGTAGATCAACATATATGTTAATCGTGATCAGGATCAGAAGAATGCAGTGGTCTTTAACACTACCTCTCTTCTTTCTGTTGTGCATGAAGACCTTCGTCGAGTTGGTGTTGGCCTAGCATCTGACAAGCCATTCAGACAGCAAGAAAAGTTGTCTATTTTGGCCAACTTGATGTCGGATTGGCCAAAGGCACCCAAGTTCATCTCAGAACCATTGCCCAGTGGCTATAACAAGGCATATCCTGACATTGAGCAAATGGTACTTTGTTTTTATTTGCAATCCTGTTATGAATTTTTTGATCGCCATCCCACTGTTCCACACATCCCTTGGGTTGATTAACCCTTCTACCTCATGTTGCTGTGGACTGCTTTTTCTATTATTTTGTATGTTGTATGTTTTTTCTGTCATGTCTCCCGAATGCAGTTGTGTTCCTGTGCCTGTTGGGTACATTTGTGTGCCTTGCTGAGCTCTATGTAAGTATATATATGTTTCAGCTATCATCCACAAGGCTTTATAGATAAATATGTCCAAGGTAATATCACATTGCTGTTTTTCCCCTTGTTCATTTCTCACACTGATGTCTTTCTCTCATCTCCAAAGTCCTCATAAATCAAAGGCATCATCCCCTGTCAAACCTGTGACAGCCATAGGTGGCTCTACCTTTCTCATCACAGATGACATGAGTCGAAAGTATGCCCAAGTGAAGAAGCAGCATTCAGTTCTTCGTCCTGTATTACATGTGGCAGGCCAAAGCTTTGGTCAGCTTGACCCTACACTCTACCCTTCCTCTAGTTCACAGTCTGAGCCACCCACTGTTGACACTTCTTCCATTCCCTCAAGTGACACATTCTTTTTCCAATATGAGGATTTGACGACCTCCATTCCACCATCTCCTAGAAATCAAGCAAGAAAGCACATCAGTGGGCTCGATGGCGTGATGAGGTCATATCTACCTTGGTTGAGCCTTATCTTAACTATCTTGCCTTGCCTGATTTCTCTCCCCATGACAAATCTCCTTGCTTGTGTGGACAGTCTCGATATTTATCTATATTGGTTGTTTACTTTGATAGTATGGTTTTTATCATTACCCTTATCAACTTCACTGATGATCTTGAGTTTTCAGAGCTTGAGAATCTCAGACTATCTATATGCAACTGCCAACCAGCATCCACTCAGCTCGTTGCCTTGGGTCTTTTCCCTTCCACTCCTATGTTCCCATCACTTGCTGTGACTATCTCTTTACTGGAATTCAACCGCCAATGCTTTCTTTGACTACCCCCCAATGTTACTGGGTGGTGTTCAGCAGTTGAAGCCTTCTTAAAGACTAGATCATTTACTAATATGGTCAGTCTAATATTATTGTGATTTTACCTCAATTTCTCTATTGACTCACTTTAAGATTCAACTTTGTCATTGCTATGCAAATGCATTTCATTGATATAGCTATCTTTATCAGACAGCATCCACATGTGTGGATGAGGTTATCTCTCTTGCATGAGCAGAGATCTTGCCTGATGATGCATCATCTGAGTATTTGCAGTCACATTGTCTGCTTTGCTTTGGTGGTGATGTAAGTCATGATCCATCTACTTTGTAAGTTATACTCTGGTCTATTTTGTCCATTTTTCACAATTTCCAAGGGTGGATTGTATTGTATGCTTGGATGCATGCTTTACCCAAAAAAGAAGGCATTCTCCTAGAGAACCTGAACACCACCATCCTGCCTCTGTGTTTCTCTCAGAAGATAAGGTAACCCAAAAAAAAGGCATTCTCCTAAAGAACCTGAACACCACCATCCTGCCTCTATGTTTCTCTCAGAAGATAAGGTTCAACAGGCTGAACTTATAGTCTCCAACCTTTGTCCTTCATCTAGTTATCCTGCTGCTACTGATCAGGTGGAGCTAGGCATGCAGGTGTCTGTGGCTGTTCTTCAGGAATGTCATAACTCCTTTAAGGCTGCTGATGAGCACAGGGTAAAAGCAAGTACCCAGTTCCTCTCTGACACTGGTTTGATGGCTTTGTTGTGCCACCATGACATAGTGTTGTGGATGGTCAATATGACCTCTTCTGGTGAGAGACAGCATTATGCCTTAGCCTTGCTCTGGGAGCTTCTCTCCAACCTTCCAAAATCCATGAAAGTAGGCTGTTTATATGACATTGGTTGTCAGCTTCATCATAGCTGTTTTAAATGGAACTTTTTGGAGGAAGATCTTGCTAGAGTCCATTTTGGCATATCTGTGTTCCATGCCTTTGCTCATAATTGGACCTGCCAACTTATTTACCATCCAAGGAAGTGTGAAGGTTTTAATCTTTCTGATGGTGAAGGTTGTGAAAGACTATGGAGTGGGTTGAAAAGGTTGATTCCCTCTCTTCGAGTATCTGGAGTAAGTGTTTTATTATTCTGGAAGTTGGAAGTTGGAAGTTATTATTATGTAGTATCATCAATGATTATCTGTTCTGGATGCTCAAGTACATTTCTTGCATGATAAGTCTCCCTGGAATCTTGAAGAATGGATGAAGTGTAAATGGATCCAATGTAAGAAGTGAAAAGCAGAGGTAGAAGTGATTCTAGTGGGCCATGACTTGCTAGTCCTGGAGAAAGCATGGAAGGCTCAGGTGATTGCACAAACTATGCCTTTACCCAGTAAGTTCTTCTCATTTTTCACAATTAGCATGTACTAACATCATTTGTAGAACAGTCCAGAAACAAAGGTGCTCAAGCTGTTGAAAAGGCACTTCTTTTGACAGAGAATGTTTCTGAGATGCACAAACAAATTACCAACATCAAGCAGCAACTTACTCTGCCAGATAGTGATTCCATCATTATTGGCACTGAACTTCAAGATGCAAAACAGTACTTGGCTACCATGGAAGCTGCATTGACTTGCCATTGGCTGCTCTGAGATTAGAGGAAACCAAGGAGCTAAAGAGATTGAAGAGAAGTGCCTATCTCAGAGATCGCATGAATGCTAGAGCATTGAAGCAACATATTCGGGATCACCTTCATCAGAGGAAATTCGAATTTGCTCGGTTGACATATGAATACTGTCAGACAATCAATGGTATGTGATTTTCATATAACATGGTTTTGGTGCCTCATCAATTGACATAGAAAAGAAATTATATACACACACTCAATCAGCAATCAGCCACAGGGAGCCTGCAATTCTTGCCTTGGTTTCCAAATACAACACTCTGTGTGATAAGCTGAATCATGCTATCACTCATGGAAATGTTCCACAGGGAGCTGTGGCTCCTTTAAAGATTCCCAGAGACAAGATTTGGAGTTTGGATGTAGATGATGAAATTTGGCAAGATGTTGGTTTGGAGGATTCTGAAAGCCTAGTGGCCATTCCTAATTGGCCTGAAGATGAAAAACCCACCAGGGCATACAAGAAAAGACAAGACTTCAGAAAGAAATGGCTGGAATGCAATGTTGGATGAAGAGAGAATGGAATGCCATGTTACAAGCACTAGAGGAGACAGGTATGTTTGTATTATTAGTAGATTGTCATTACTAATAGAAGTAAAGATAATGTTGCAATACAACATCAACTTGAATTGCACAAAAGACATCTTCTAGAACTTTGTGTCAATTGGCAGAGAGGAGTTGAAGACATCCCTTGTTTATCAGAAGTTTCATTGTCATGGGGCCCATCACTACTTGACATTGTAGCCATGCAGGTCAATATCCCACAGTCAACAGTATCTGAAGATGAGGGTGAAGATGCTGAGGTTTTGGATTTGATGGAACACTTTGCAATGTGGAATCCCATTGAAGACCATTATGATATTGTGGAAGCCAGTTCAGCTATGGCAGATATATATATTGCTAGAAAAAGACATAGAGTTGACTAGGTATTTTACATATAATATCTGTAATATATATATGTAGACAGGGCTATTAAATGTACTGTGTCTGGTTATAACTATTTGTGCATTTATTCCAGGATGTTGTTATCTTCATTTCACAACTAAGAATGTTTCCCACAAGGTCATTGAGAATCCTGTACACACCAGTAGAAGTCTCATATACCACAGTGGGTTCTCATCTACCATACTGGGCTTCCCATGTATCCCTAGTGGGGTTCCTATACACACTCATGGATTTCCCAAATATCAGAGTGGGATTCCCATATTCCGTCATGGGCTTCCCATATTCCATGGTGGGCTTCTCATATAATCTAGTGGGCTTCCCATATCCCATGGTGGGCTTCCCGTATAATCTAGTGGGCTTTCCATATTCCACGGTGGGCTTCCCATATAATCTAGTGGGCTTCCTGTATAATCTAGTAGGTATTCTATGGTGGGCTTCCCATATATCACATTGGGATTCCCATATTCCCTCATGGGCCTCCCATATAATCCAGTGGGCTTCCCATGATCCCATTGTGGGCTTCCCATATATCACAGTGGGATTCACTATCCCTTCACGGGCTTCCTATAGAATCTAGTAGGCTTCCCATATAACCTAGTGGGCTTCCCACATATTACAGGGGGATTCCCATATACCAGGGTGGGCTTCCCATATATCACAGTAAAATTCTCATATTCCTCCATGGGCTTCTCATCTATCTCTAATATGGATTTCCACATACCCTAGGGATTTCTATATACCTTAGTGGGATTCTCATACAAATAAGCACCATGCATATTTAGGTCAAATTTCTTAGAGTAATAATAATAGATAGTCTATCCCATGGATCACTAAAATAGATTTTGATGACTATTTGTGCCAATGGGATGCTCACAGATTATATCAATACCTCAAATTGGTTTAGATATTATCATGGTGGTGGGAAGCCCTTCCATGAGTTATGGGAATCCCACTGGTCTGTGCATATCGAATTTAGTTTGCTAAACTTCAGTGAGAGGGGGGAAAGAATGTCAACGAGTACTGTAGATGTACTTACATGAATGAAATGTGCTAGGATACGAAGGGATGGGCGGAACCGCAGGTTTCCAGCCTGGGACTGTGCCCGATCTGTCGGGTGAAGCGAGCTGTGTCCCAAGGATTAGGAGTGAGCGACGCAAGAAGTGAAGCTGATGCCCCGATAGTAGGAGCTGCGACTTACATTGGCGAGGGTTATTATCGGACCAGAGGGAGGATGTAATTCCGCAGATTCTCGAAAAGATCCTGATCCTGTTGAAGGAACGGGGCTAGAACAATGGCGTGGTCGCATAGGTATAGTTGGAACAATTCACTTGACCACCTCCTGAGTGTTTTGACGACGTCGAAGGGTATGCCTTTGAGGAGGTAGTGTAGCGTGTCTCTGATGCGTAGGCTGTGACCTTTGAGGTCCGCCATGCCGGGGTTGAGTTTGGTGATGGCGTTGATATGCTTGGTGACCTCTTTCTTTGACAGCAGACGGAAGCCGGAGATGGGGTGCTTCCATGAGAAGAGGTGGGTGGAGAGAAGGTCCGGGTTAAGGTGGAAGTGGCAGTCTAGTGCAGTTTTGGGGTCAAGGCAGGAGTCTGGGAGGTGCAAAGCACAGTAGACTTCTTTGCCGGTCGTGGTAGTCTTGGTAATGGGGAGCGAGAAGCAAAGGACGGGAAGGTTCTCGTGGTTCTGTGTGAGCGAAACGTCTGAGTGAGTAATGTGTTCAGTGGGGTTGAATCTTGAGATGGCTTTGACTGTGAATTCACCTAGATGAGCTATGCAAAAGAAGGAGCAGACGAGGCATGCGAAAATCGCTGTGTCTAGTGGGTTGTCTAGGTTCATTGCTAGGTGGAACCGTTCGAGTATTTCTGTGGTGAATGGGGAACATTTGTTCTGTTTGGAGGAAGTAGGAGCAAGTTTCGCTGCACCTTCTAGGAGGGCTTTGTATTCGGACTCTTTAACCATCCAATCGAGGCCATGGAGTTTATGCCATGCCTTGATGCCTGCGGCATAATTTCCAATGGTGAAGCCAGAGTATGTGCCTGCGCAGCTGGAGATGAAGGCAGCGAACGTGTTGGTGGATACCGGCGCTCTGAGATTGTCTGGGATCTTGTTGATGTCGCAGTAGATGTGGAAGATGAGTAGGCTGGTGCCATAGACTTCTTTGGTGGAGTCCTCCCAGGACGTGCCTATGGTACACAGGATGCAGTCCAGCTCGAGTTCTGAGAGCTCTTTTCTGGGGGCGGGTTGAGTGGATCTCGGGGGGGTGCTGGTGGGGAGCCATAACAGGAGATGTTGGCAGGCAAGGCAGTGGGGGTGAAGTGAAGATGGGAGAGGGGTGAGATCTGCCTTGTAAGGCTTTGGTTTGGAGTTCCAAATGGGTGCAGTGGAGGGAGCCAACTGAAACAGGTGGTTGAATCTGGGTTTGAAGAGCCCATTAGAAGCACAGGGAGGCGGCGTGCTGGAGAAGGAGGTCAAGTTCTCTCTGGTCGGAAGAGAGGAACTCGGAAAGTTCCTGCTCTCGCTTAATGTGGTTAATGCATTTAACAGCAGGAGCGGAGTAGAGTCTGTGTCTGAGGGTGAGTGCCTTGGCAGGGGTGATGGGGTCGGAAAAATCGACGATGGATTGGGAAAGGTGCTGAGGGATGGGGAAATGGAGGAGGAGGTGGAGAGGGCCATAGATGCCCTGAGACAGGTCATCAGCTGGGTTGCGGGCACTGGGTGTGAAGACGGGAAGTACACCCCGAATGCGGGATGCGTCAAAGCCAATGAAGGAGTGGATGTGCTTGAAGATGTCTTTGATGTCTTTGTTGCGGTGTCTGCCGACCCGCCAACTTTCGACAACACTTGTGTTGTCCCTGTAAGCAACAACATGTCTGGGATGCTCCAGGAGGCCAGAAAGAGTGGTGATAAGGAACTCAAAACCGACAGCTTCTGCCCAAGTGATGTCTCGTTTGCTGTTGTCATGTGTTTGCCATTCTGGGATGAGTCTCCAGGTACGCCACCAGTCGCCGATGATGATAGTGATGCCAATGCCAGAACTAGCATCTGAAAATGCCTGTGGGTTGAAAAATGATTGGGGGAGCATTATGGGGCACCGAGCTTTGTTCACCGAGAGTACTCGCCTCCACCATTTTAAGTCGTCCGCTATGGCCTTGTCAGGGCGGTGTGGTAGGAACAGCTTCAATGTGCATACTGCTAACATGTGCTTGAAGCCTGTTAGGTATGCCCTTCCTTTGGGAATTAAGGAGGCGGTGTGTAATAGTTTGCCATAGAGTTTGCTGATGTGGTTGAGGCAGTGTTCACAGCACTGCTCCCACTCATCGATTGCACATAGGTATTTGTCGCACTTCTCGGGGGTCAGCTCGACGAGTCTTTTGTCTAGGTGCCATCTGAAGCCTATGTAGGTAGTTGTTACAATCCATATTTCTCCTGACTGGTCTAGCTCCAGCGGAGGTCCGGAGGTGTCAAGGTAAAGGTGTACCAGAGCTATTTGAGGTTATGAGTCAAGTCCGAGTTTGATGGACCGAAGTCTGTTCGGACAAGGCACATAGGAGGTGCCAACATGGGTTACTGACTAGCAGCAATGCCCAGAGTTGTCAGAGGGCAGAATGACCAGAGGAGCGGAGTTGTTGAGGACATCGGCGCAGGACTTATGTGTCACGCCCTTGCTAGACTCACTGGTCCTTGTATTTCAGAGGTTTGGGTGAAGGTTATGAAGGGGTGTACATAGACGGAGGGTTGGGTATGATAGATGAGGCTATGAATAGTAAGGCAAGGAGGTCAGACAAGATTAGGATAGTTTTGACGAGATATTCATACTACTAGTACGACGGAGAATACAGAAGTGTTATATACACTAAAAGTCCGGACAAGATCTGGGTCCATAAATACTGCGCTCGGCGATGTACATAGGAGCAGAATGATGATCAGAGCAGAGCACAGAACACAGCCAGGGCGGGCTGTACCGATTGACAGGTGAAAAGCAAGCTAGAACTGAAGAGGGTTGATTAGAGGTACAGAATTCGGAGGTACAAGTCCAAGGTATGTCTGTTGACTTGAGGTCAAAGGTACTCCAAGGTATTCCGGAGTTGGAATGGAGTTGGACTTGTCAATTATCCAGGTCTGAGGTCAAACAGTGTTCCGAAGTATTCCAGAGTTGGCCGGAGTTGGACTTGGTGGATTTCTGGGTTGTGACAGTAGTAGATGGTCTGAATGGTTGATCCTTTGAGATCTCCCAGGGGATGCCAAGTTCTGCAGAGACTCTGTCTGTGTCAGATAGGTCATATGTAAAAAGGCTGTCATGGTGTGATTGGGGGGAGGCATACGACAGGCAGGTGATAGGGTGGGCGCAATTCTCATTAAACTCTTGGGTGGATCCATCTTCATTGGTGGAGCCAGTGAACCAAACATGGCTGCCTGCCTGGAGCATGTTCTGCTGCGTGATTTGGCTATGGCATAGTGCTCGCATTTGGTTATATTTGGTTAGGTGCGTGTTACGAATTCAGAAGAAAATGTGGTCATTGACCCACTTATCTAGTGGTCCAATGCCACAGTGTCAGAAGATCTCAGCAGCAGCATCCACAAGGTGACCATAGCTACCTGCTGAGGGGGTTGCTCCGAATGCTGTGCATGTGTCAATACATCCATGGGTGGGTAATGTATGTATGACCGCTGCTGGCCACTGTGACGGATGTAGTGGGATAGTTCTGTAGGCTTTGGCTACATCCCGAGTGGCAGCTTTGGATTGAGGAGGGAGTTTTGAAGCTAGATGGAGGACAATTGAGAATTTCCCCCATGAGGGTGGGAAGTTAGAAGTGGTCATGTATGAATTGACTGAAGGTTGTGGGTTGGAAGGGGTTGGGGAAAGTGGGAATGAAAAATTCTAAACAAGTCTGAATTTGCCCAGTCGTCCTGGTTTGGGAATGATGGATAGTGGGGATGACTGATAAGGGCTGATTGCGGAAAGGATAGTAGCAAGAGGAAAGGGTCCGATATATCTACCTTTGATAACTTCTTTCTGTATGATCTCATTTAGTTCTACGTGATATATGTTTGATGAAGGGGAATTCAGTGGGGATTGGACATGTGTGATATTAGGGAAATCTACTGTAAAACCATATCGGAGTCCATTAGGTATGCTACTAACACGATTAAGGAGATTGGATCGTTGGAGAGCGGCCTCCCATGCATCCAGCTTGTAGGGAGTTTGTGGTTGCTTTCTTCTGTGCTTGAGGGCATGCGTGAGCTCCATGTAGAGCAGATCCGCATCCAGAGCACAGGTGGGCTGGTGTGTGTTTGTCCGAACATCCTTCAGAGTGCTTCCAAGAGGTGCAGATCTGTATTCTGCTGATTTTCACATAGAGCTTGCACTCGACACGTTTGGCGTAAACGACGTGTTTGTTGTCCCAAGTCTTTTCTGCGGGGTAGAATATGACTGGCATGGAGTGGGCTTTGCATCCGAGGCAGATGGCACACATGGGAAAGGAATGGTCTCCCCCACCAGATACGTCAGCGGCATGAAAGGATTTGGGCCATTTGTGGGAACGGTCAGCTGGGTCCAGCAACACGGGACCCAGTCGTTTGAAAGCACCACTGGGTTGTCGTTTGTGCAGGGCATTAGACAATGAGGATGGCTGGGGGTAAGAGGGGTGCACGCTGTGGGTATGTGGAGCGTGGAGGAGCGCTAGGGCTGAGCAAAGTTGTTGCTTTGTCTTCAGTACGTGCAGGGATGAGGGAACAGTGCATGGTGGCGTTGAGCCCATGTGGTAATGATGGTCGAGAGTGATATGGAGCCGAGAGTTGTTTGTCGTGAAGACGGAAACCGGGACCGATAGAGATGCAGCCAGTAATGGCCAGTGTGAAGTGGTTGGTTGGCGTGAAGCCAAAAGAAAGAAAAAAGGGGGGGAAGGATGGAGATAGGGTAGGGGAACGGGTATGAGGATGAGAAGGAGCTGGTAGAGGAATAGGGATGGTACTCGCCTGGATGGCTTCTTCTCTTAATGCTTTGTTGGACTTGTGGAGCAGATCGTCCCAGATCTCCTTTATCATTTCTATGCTGATTGGAGCAAGGTTGAAGGACTCGGGTGTGCCTAGCAAGTTGTGCCAGCGGCGCCTGGCGGTGTCCTGATAGATGATGAGGGCACATTTACCAAATTCGTCCGGGTCATGGCAGTATGGGTGGGCGCTGAGCTTTAGCCACATGTTTAGGTGTGATTGGACATGTTCTTCTTCCCAGCTGCTTTCGCGCATGGCTCAGATAAGGTGGGGGCTGCTTTGTCGAACTCTGCCCAGGTCAGGTCTTTGTCTGGGATGACCGTGTCTTTGACTTTGGATGTGGTGACTGGGACGAAAGTGTGTTGGCCGTCCTCGGAGCATGTCAGAGTAAGTGCATCATCGTCCGTCGACCGGGTAGAAGCCTCGGCTTCTGCAAGACCCTTGTTGGTGAAATAGTATAGCTCTACGAAGTCACCTTTTTTGAGTTTACGAGTGGCAATGGGTAATGGGAGCTTTGTGATCATAGTCGAAATAGGAACTTTGTTGTAGGTGAGGAATTTATTGCGGTTTTTCTTATGTTCCTCCTGTTTGGCTAATTCTTTCTCCTCATCTAGGGCACATTGTTGTTCCTCTTCTTCTAGTTGGCGCTCTACCTGTCGGAGTCTGGCAGCTTCAGCCAGTTCCTCTTGTTGGTTGTCCCAGTCTTCTCTGTCGATATCGTTCTGAGCCTGCCACATGGCAGCGAGGTGTTGGGCTGCTAGTTCGTGGGTGAGCTACGAGGGGCTGTCTCACAGCTCTGAAACGGTCTAAAGCAAAGTTAGGAATTTAAGCATTGTGGGGGTTTCAGGCAGGAACCATGAGTGAATGAGTGAATGAGTGTGAAAATGTGAAGAGAAAGACTAAGCTAGTGAACAGAGCTGCGAGGCAGCAAGTGTCACAATTCATATTTCTCCTGACTGGTCTAGCTCTGGTGAAGGTTCGGAGGTGTTGAGGTAAAGGTATACCGGAGCTATTTGAGGTTACGAGTCAAGTCCAAGTTTGATGGACCGAAGTCCATTCGGACAAGGCGCGTAGGAGGTGCCAACATGGGTTACTGACTAGCAGCGATGCCCAGAGTTGTCAAAGGGCAGAATGACCAGAGGAGTGGAGCTGTTGAGGACATCAGTGCAGGACTTATGTGTCATGCCCTTGCCAGACTCACTGGTCCTCGTATTTCGGAGGTTCAGGTGAAGGTCATGAAGAGGTGTATATAGATGGGAGGGTTGGGTATGATAGACAAGACTATGAATAGTAAGGCGAGGAGGTCAGACAAGATTAGGATAGTTTCGACGAGATATTTGTACTACTACTACTATGGAGAATACAGAAGTGTTATATACACTAAAAGTCCAGAGGAGATCTGGATCTGTAAATACTGCATGAGGCGATGTACATAGGAGCAGAATGATGATCAGAGCAGAGCACGGAACACAGCCAGGGCAGGCTGTACCGATCGACAGGTGAAATGCAAGCTAGAGCTGAAGGGGGTTGATTAGAGGTACAGAATTCAGAGGTACAAGTCCAAGGTATGTCCATTGACTTGAGGTCAAAGGTACTCTGAGGTATTCCGGAGTTGAAACAGAGTTGGACTTGTCAATTATCTAGGTCTGAGGTCAAACAGTGTTCCAAAGTATTCCAGAGTTGGCCGGAGTTGGACTTGGTGGATTTCTGGGTCATGACAGCGAGACGGGCTAGGGACAGCAAAGTGGAGAAGAGAAAGAAAGATGCAGCGCCACTTTGCTTCTCACACGCAGACTAAAACCTATGCATGGCTCGTGCCTTGCCTTGCTTAGGCCGCCATCATTGGATAACTTATATAATGGCTGAAAGTGGCTAACATTTACAGCAGTTTTCAAAAGTTCGTGGAATTTGACCAAATCGTTTGCAATTTTGGGCCATCACGTGTCGTCACGTGTGCAGGACCCCGAATCAAATAAACAAACTAAAACAGCCAATTTTCATCCTCGCTCACTGACGTCTCGTCCTCGTTCATCACGCTTCGAGACGCTCTGCATATGCCCAAACACTGGATGCCCCAGGACGTGAAGGCTCGTATCCCTTTCCTATACCATGATGATGGTTTGTCTGTCAGGGAAATCAGTAGCCGACTAGGGATCAAAAAATCATTGGTCTACCTTGTCCTCAAATTATACCGGCAGTTTGGTGTCATCTCAAACGTCCACAAATACTCATGCACAGTGGGCCGCCCCCGTTCTCTCAGCCAAGCAGACCTTGCTTTTATTACTGCTCTTTTGGATCATCGCAGGTCACTCTATCTTGACGAACTGCAGGATGAGCTGTGGCTCAAACGTGGTGTTCACACCACCCTTCCAACCATCCATCGTGCCCTCCAACAGCTTGGTGTCAGTCGCAAGGTCATCTCTGCCACTGCCTATGAACGAAACGAGATGTTACAAGCGATCTACATGAACCGCATTGCCAAAGAAGCTCCCGATCCAGGCATGCTTATGTTTGTTGATGAAGCTGCCAAAAATGAGCGTATGCTGTCACGCAGATATGGGCGCTCGGGCAAGGGCATTCGCTGCGTGGTTCAGAGGCGGTTTGTGAGAGGTTTGCGGTACTCAATCATTCCTGTCATTACGCTTGATGGAATCATCGTATATGATATTGTGGACGGTCCTGTTGACGGTGACCATTTCTATAATTTCATCAAGGAACTCGTGGTAATTATTTGAGTTATTATATTTTTCCTTGTATTGTTAGTTACTTACGATCATTTGGTACAGATGCCATTCACAAACCCGTATCCTGGCCCTCGCAGTGTCCTCATTATGGATAACTGTCGCATTCATCATGGTGAGCGGCTCCGTCAGTTGGTTGAAGACGATCATCGTAAGTGCTCGCCGTTGTATATAGAATATTAGTACTGATGTAGACACAGTCTGCAAGCTCATCTACCTGCCACCATACTCGCCCGACTACAATCCCATTGAGCAAGCGTTTTCATCGATCAAGGCTTACCTCCGTCGGCATGCGTCTGAAGATTCATCTGTGATGTCTATCGTTCGCGCTTGTCAGAACATCACCCCTGATAAAGCAGAGGGGTATTTTCGGGCATCTGGGTACATTGTATAGTGTGTCGGACTGTCTTTTGTAGCATTTTCGGGTGTATTTCATCTCTTTCATGTAATCAATGTATGCACAGTGTTCGATTTGTTACGTGCAAAGGTCCGACTACTTGAGCTAGCTACTGTATAAAACCAAATGGCGGTTCTTCATCATCTCCGTTTTCATCAACAGCAAAGCCACGCGGGACAGGGAGCCACTGTGTCTGTGAGTCACAAAAATAAAAAAGATCATAGTCCAAGTTTGCCGAAGTTTCACCATCGTCAGCTCGCATTGGCAGCCCACTGAATGTTGCGCCACCTCCATCGTGAA
>JBBPNA010000406.1:0-23158 GCA_038090555.1 Boletus subcaerulescens | reverse complement strand
TCATGTCGCTGGTCAAGCTGCCAAGCGTCGCCGCCTGACTGAAAGGCTTGAAAAACTCCTTGCAAAAACACCTCAGGACGACCCTCAGGATGACCAGTCAAACCTTGTAGACGATTCCGACCCCCAGGCCTTGGTGCTCCTTGACGACGATGCCGTTTTCGCAGAATTCGATAGCGCCCTTCCCAATGATATGTCTCCCAGCGACGGCAGTGACACCGAGGCGGAGCAGCCTAATCTCCATTCTCAACGTCGCATTCTTCCCGATCAAGCAGCTGATCGATTGTATTGCAGTTGGAAATCGCTCATTCCAACAATGATCATGCCATATCTGAGCTATGTCTCCAGAACATTAGGAAAGTCTCTCCCAGCATGGCCACAGTCGATTTCCCTTTGCCATCAGGACGGATGCGCCTCAAAGTGCACTAGCATCTTATGCCTCTTCTTTGATCGTAAGCAATCCTCTTTTCCCAGCCAGTCTAAGCTTTGCCTCAACACCTCTATATGCTTCAGATTTCGCTGTGATAGACGTCTCTAGTTGTCGATGCTCCTCACTCGCTCAAGTTCTTGTTCATTTTGGTCTCTTCCCCACTGCGCCCTCACAACCACGCATGGCCGTCTCCATCGACTTACTCTGCTTCTACCGTGCCCTTTTCGAACGGTCCTGCGATGCCATCAACGCGCTTGCAGGCGCGTTACATAATCACTATGTTCGCCGAGGATTTAGAATGGTTAACAAGAACGTAAGTTGTGTATCCTTCGATCCCGATTTTTATGTCACCGTGAACAGAGTGATGCCATACAAGATCCATTCCGCCGTGGTCTTGGATTTGCTGTCCAATGGTTCGACATACTTCTCGTCGAAGTCGAACAGAAATTGGACGCCACCTTGCAACACGCTCGTGACAAGATTCTAGCCCAGACGAACACGCCGTTGAATCCCGACCGTAACACGCCGTTGAATCCTGACCGTTGCGACCAAATTCTAGTCCAGCACTGTCCTGCGTGCTTCGGAAGTACTGTCTTCGGCAGGTCTCTTTCCAAAGGCGGTGACATTCATGTCGCCACGGACGGGAACTTTCACCATCGACACCGTCGCTCGGCGGGCGATTCACCTCCCTTTTACAACCCTACATACTTCCTTCCCAAATCCGAGGTGGATGCGATGGGCACACACATCCAGGAACAGCGCAAGAAGACCCCGAAGGCACGCAAGCCTATTGTGCCTGACGAAGCGATCAACTCTTGTGAATCTTCCTATGAAGCCGCCGATGGCAAGAAGCAGAAGACCTTCATGGAAATATTCGACGACACGGGCCTCATGGCCCTCATTTGTCGCCACGACATACCGCTTTTGTTCGCCAACATTGACTCCCCCGGTGAACAACAGAAATACCCTCTTGCCCTCATCGCCCGGCTCTTCTCGCACCTGCCACCGAACGCTACTGTCGTCGTCCTGTATGATGTTGGATGTACGCTCGATCGAACACTCGCATTGGTAAGTAATTGATTATGAAAGCATGATGCACATAATCACCCCACTGCCCCAGTACGACATCCTCCCTCGCAATGTGACTGCTAGATTATGCTTCGCCACGACAGCGATGCATGCGTATGGCCACGAATGGGCATGCCAGCTTGTGTACAATCCACGCCTTATAGATGGCCTTGGACTATCGGATGGCGAAGGCACGGAGCGCCTTTGGTCATGCTTGCTCAAGCTAATCGCGATCGAGCGATCTTCCTTGGTGAGTTCACTGATCTACACAAAGCAAGTCGAGCATTCACGTGTTGCGATAGCGACAACGCCGCATTTGGCTCATTGACCGCCAAGCAGCAGCAGTCAGTGCCGAAATGCGCGTGGACCTTGGCGATTGGATCAAGCGCCGACTTCGACGAGGGGTTCAGGAACAGGGCACAATCTCACGAAATACCCTTGAGGACATTTGCATTCCCATTGCGGAACTCCAACGTCAATGGGCTTCCCAAAAGGAAGCGCAGCTCTCAGTTCGCGCACGTGAGTTCTCGATTTCATATTTGGACGACTTGCCACTCCAGTTCTATCAGATGCTCCCGCCCGGCTGAAGAAAGAGCTCGACACAGTCTTGGCACTTCAGGCTGACATCGACACAAGCGATCAGGCTATTCGATCTGCCAAAAGTGCCATCGAGAAGCAACAAAATCTCACGGACGACACAAAGCTTGCTCTGGCCAGCCTAGAGCACGCCCACGATCACTTGATGGCCAAAGTGGATGCTCTTTATACATCTCTCAACATTACTGATCAGTTCCCGGAGCTGAAAGACATCGATTTGGACTACGTGCGAACTCTCCTGTTGGCTCGCGACCTCAAAATAAACATACGTAAGCGAGCAATTGCTAGTTTCTTCGAGTGGGACAAACTTGACCAGGCTGTCGGCGGGGTGCAAAAAGCATTTGGTGTGTTGCTGTCCTTCTGTTTGGTTGCCCTTCTAACTCCCCAAAGGAATGAAACTCCATCAACGCACGCGCAAGGCGATTGCCAAACAACAACCTGCCCTGATGTGTGCAATCCGTAAATATAATGTATATTGTACCCAGCTCGCAGATCTCCATGATCCCACATGGTCCATCCCACTCCCTATGCCCCTTCCAACCAAACTCAACGAACTTCGCAACCATGATTCTCTGATGGAGGATGTGTGGATTTCTCCCTCCATTGGTCAAATTCCGCGCTGGATGGAAGACAAAGACGTACGTAATGGCATCCGTGCGATACTCAAGCATGATTGCTGCACTGAGGAAGAACGGCGGTTGAGCCTTGAGGCGGACAATCTTTGCAGATGGTATAGAGACAAACTGGCAGCCGTTGAACTTGCCCTCCGCACTCCTGGAAGTGAGTGCCAGCAATGTATATACTGTATTCAATGCTCACATCGACTGCAGATGAAGACTTTGGCCTTCTTCTCCAACATTGTCGGGAGCAATTATGGACTCTCCCACCCCAGTGGTCCAGTTCATTAGTACCTTTGGCATGACTTCATGCTCACACTCAAGAGGCTATGGAATTGGCGACCCGGTTAAGTCGAGGAACCTCTGAAATAAATCTATTCCAGGTTCAACCGACAATCATAGAAGCCCCGGAAGTCACCTCCGAAGAGCATGGTATTTACCAAGTTAACCCCAATGTCGACACTGATCCGACACTTGATGCCGAGGACGAGGTTGCCCTTGATTACCTAATAGATGAGACACCGGCCATGGATGAAGAGAAGCCCAGCCACCCTGACCTGATTCCCGTCAAGATTCTCTGGCAAATGCCACTGGTAAATGTCTATCTCACCGCTGAACCTGCTGACTGAAACCTGCAGGATCTGATGTACGACCCAGTCCTGGCGATGCCCCAAGTTACAACCAATGTTATACATGGCAGGACCTCCAACATGATACTCCCAGAGATGGCCGGCTTTCCCAGCTTCATCATCGAGCCTGCAGACCTTGCAATGCTCGACTCCCCGACCTCCTGGGTCAATGATGTATGTATCAACAGCTGTGTCTCCCTTCTGTTTTCAGCCATCCATGGCACACGCTCTCCCATGTCCAGTCGCTTTGCTGTCTTCTTGACACATGATCTCCCTTGTGCTTGCTACAAGACCGACTGCGACCTTTTGAAGTGCACCAAGCGCACTGAGTTCTGGACCAAGGATATATGGATTTTTCCAATCCATTGACCTGGGCACTGGGTTTTGTGCATCACAGACTTCTCACGCTGTGAACTTTGCCTTTTCGACAGTCTTGCTGCACAGCAACCGTGGCGGAATGACGTTCCCGTGAGTCCTAGCTGACCCAGCCCTCTGCCATCCTCACAACCAGATAAGAGATCATGTGACTCATCACTTGACTTCTTACGGCTGTGGAAGCCATATCACCAGTGCCTCAACTTGATCTTCAATCTTGGATGGCTCGTCCCCTCACTGTAAGTTTTGTAGTCTTGGTTCTTTGGTTGATCCTTAGCAACACAGACCGACCCTGTACAGACCAATGATCACGATTGTGGTATCTGGGTGTTGGCTATCGTCGCAGCAATGTTTCGAGGCTTTGACATGGCGTCCATGACGGGGAGTGACATGGCCGGATTTCGTCGCTATTTGCATGGGTGTATACTAGCAAGGAGTTGTGCTTAATATGGGCTTTTGCCCTTACTAGTGCCTTTTTGAGCTATGTGCCCAGCTGCGTGACGACTTGTGCGACAATTCTCTAACAAGATTTCATGACGCATTTGCCGAACATAACGTCAATGGGTTACCTGGTGTGCTGGCTCTCGTGTAGTACAGTGTCTGGAGGCTTGGGCTGTAAGGCCACATCGTGTCCCAAAGTACCACATCCAGAGCATTCACACTGCGAAGGGCTTCCTTGGACAAATATGAGCTAGTGATTGGAACCTCAGTGAGTGCCAGAAGCAAGGCAGAGAAATGGCAGGAATACTAGGGGGCCTGGACACTAGTACTATGCTCATGGCTATTGTCGTGTGTCTGAGACCAGCGTCTCAGACTCTCATGTAGGCTTGATGGTTCTGTGTGCTCACTGTTTGGGACCCCTGTAGGACAAATTGTTTACCATCGCCATTGAGAACTCACTTCAGCAGTGACTTGTTGTAATGCTTATTACGAGTCCATACCTGATGGGCCTCAAATTTTAGCTATGCGATGGTCATGTACTTTGCCCGACGGCCATGTTGCATGTAGATACCATTGAAACGGGCAACACCAGTGGCATGCAACAACCCCATTGAACCCAACCGTTGGACCTTTTCACAAATTCAACCATTCCTTAGTGGTCTAACTTTCCAAACTGTTCATAAGCATCCAGATAATACATTTCTGTCAGTTCCAACCACCATTTTGCCTTCCTATGCACTCATTTCTCATAAATTAAGAGACATTGCATTCAGTAGGAGATTTACTCATCACCTGATTGGTCAACTGGTCACCGAACAGCTCAACTTCAAGCACTGTTCCACAGCTAAGTGCACCTGCGTACAAATCACCTTGCAGACTCTCACCAGCAATCACTCAGCCAACGACCTTTTGTGGTCATTTCTCATAAATCAAGCATCATCTGCATTCGGGTAGCCATCACGCGATTTGGTGAACAGCTCAATTAATCAGACTCGGTAGAAATCATGCCGTTCCACAGCTAAGTACACCTGCATACAAATCACCTTGCAGACTCTCACCAGCGATCCACCTACAAGGCCAACTGCTCAGTTTGCGAGTAATTTAACTAATAAACACTCACATGGTGACTCCATTTATGCACTTTCAATCATTGTGTATGAATCAACTTGGAGACCCTCTTCAGTCATCCACCTGCAATCTCAGCAGTATGTCAGTCAGTTCCTCAGCGATTCCAACCTTTGTAACTTACATTGCAATGGCTAGCATGAAAACATCGATGTTGTCTTTTTCGATTTGGACCAGTGGCCCCCCACCTACAGGGCACATGAAACCCACCATGCTCTTCTTCCCGCTGAACCCTCTGAACTCCTGACAGACCCTGTGCATTATCACAATGTCCACGTGTTTTCCATTTCGCAATGCTCGGAAGAATTTTGATTGCAGGGTCGCTACGCTCAAAGAGAATTGGGTGCCAGGAGTGTGGATGTGCCCCTCTACTTCCTCAAACACAAGGTCCAGGTTTCGAATGTTCACCTCACCCTCCTCTACATGACATATCTGTGCTCTGGTGTAGGTCTGAGGAGCCAAGAGAAATACGCAGTCGGCGAAGGGAGGTTCCATGATGACCAATGCCTTGGACTACCTCAACCTCAAATATCTCCATGCCGACAGGACTGGACCACACATTGAATCAGTGCATACACGGAAGGCATCTGTGGCAGATTCACATTCCCGCCACCACACAAACAATGACACATTGTCTCAGGCCATTAAAGCTTGACCTCCCATCACTCTGACGTCACCTCTTCACCCAGTATACTCGGATGCTCCCTCTCTTTTGTCGCCGCCATGAAGACTGACCTTGGTATGTTCTTTATCACCATGCAACTTGCACTCACAATTTATTTGTAGACCTTGTCCACAAAATGCTAAGAGTCTGTTCGGACTCCAAGTTTCTCGCTCACTCAAATTTGGATTTTGAAACATGTGACTTCTCGGGATTCACCAGGTCATGGGTCCTTTTGGTGGCCAGCCTGTGGGTATTCTATAGATAGATCATAGTATATAGGTGATCGCAGCAGCATGCCTTGGAAGCATGGATATCGAAAGTCAGCAGCAAGCCCTACGCTGCCAGCGCTTGGCATTCATGCTCACCACAGTCATTGTCCAGCTCGCTTACTACTACAATCTGCTCTTCCTCACACCGAATGCACCAATCCCTTTCCATACTTCAATACTCACTGGTAAAGCTTGGGTACTCAAGCTTATGAATGGTCACCCGGACAGAATCCGAATCTCACTAGGTGTCAAATCAGAGGTCTTCCAGGCTTTAGCAGAAACACTCATGAAGAATGGCATCACATCGTCCAGAAATGGTATCTTTGTTGAGGAGCAACTCACCATCTTCCTGCACACTGCTGTCACTGGACTTTCAACATGGCACATTGCTGAGCGGTTCCAACATTCGCTGGAAACAATCTTGAAGTGAGCCAGCTCATTTACTTTATTGCATTGAAAATCAACTCATAGTTCTACTAGATACTTCAAACGCATCCTCTTTGCGCTTTCATCATTGCCTTTTTATACATCCCAGATCATCTTTCCTGTTGCTACTACACCAATCCCACCTGCTATCGATGGGCATCCTCACTTCTGATTTTTCAAGGACTGGATCGGTGCAATAGACGGTACTCATATCTGGGCTTTCGTACCTGAAAGAGATCATGCAACCATGTGGAATCAGAAGGGATTCCTATCCCAGAATTGTCTTTTTGTTTGCGACTTCGACCTTTTTTTCACCTACGCACTCACCGGTTGGGATGGAGTGACTGCTGATGCAGCTCTCTGGAATACTGCACGTTCAATTGACCTGTGCATTCCTGATGGGAAATATCTTCTTGCAGATGCTGGGTTCGGCATATCTGCAACATCCATGGTACCATATCGTGGTGTTCACTATCACTTACGAGAATGGTGACAAGCTAGACTATGGTACGTTTGCACGATCACTGCATCCCCTGGGCCTATCTCACTCTTTTTCTCTAGTCCTCAAAACCCTCGGGAACTCTTCAACCTATGCCATGCGGCTCTGCAGAACATCATAGAACACATTTTCGGTGTCATAAACCGCCGTTGGCGCCTTCTTCAGTTCCCTGCCAAGTATGACATGGATATTCAAGCTCGTGTTCCTGCTGCGTTGTGCGCACTCCATAATTTTATGCGCCGGCATGATCCTGATGAGATATTAAACCCTGATTTCCTTTACGGGTATGAGAACGAGGGGGGGGGGAACAATGCTGATGGAGATATGGAGGAGGACATTGATGAAGCACTCACTGGATCTCTTGCTGACAGACCCATCAATGCGGCAGAGAGGCGGCGAGCAGAGTCTCTGCGAGATCAGATCGCCCAAGAGATGTGGACTGATTATCAGCACACTCTTCGACAACATGGACTTGTATAGTGGTGGGGCAGCAGGGCAGCACCAATCAGCTTGTGTCTTGGACGAACAATATGTAACATGTAGTGTCCAATCATCCTGATATTCGTACTGTATCTCACAATTGTTACAACGACGAAGAAAAAACAAGCGTATCCGACTCAGACACCATGCATGGACTGAAGTTTCACCTGTATCCAGATCCTCCATGTCTCCATATCCACTATACTATGAAAGACAATGGCCTGATTGACATTGTTTGTGAGATAATCACTGATTGTGATCCTGTCAAGTACAGAGAGCTCAGTATGCTGATTGAGGATATTCACCGCTTGACTGAGATCAGTCTCGGGAACCTTCGATGAAGGTTTGTTGATATCGGCCATCGTGCATGAAAAGTCCTTGAAAGCAGTGGCGATGTCCTGCATTGCTATACTACCATCTAATTGTGCTTGAGCAGCAACTGTTGGTGTGCGGGAGTGTTTGCAAACACTTTCGGATGCTTCAGATGGTGTGGGATCCACTGCTTTCCTTTTCCTGCAGCTGATGCTGGTAACATTTGTTCCACCAGAGGCGACAGAAGCTGAAGTAACACAGTAGCTGGATGGTGCGGAAGGAGGAATGGTGTTGGGGTTAATGTCTTTTGAGGGGGAGGAACTTGAGCCTTGGTATTCTGAGGAAGCATTGATTGCGGAGGAGAGTTGGTGGAGATTGAGCGTACTTGAGGTCTTGGTCTGTTCCATGGTGGCTGGCTGTTTGGAAAGACGGCGGGCGGAAGTCTTTTTACGGCTACTACTAGCCCCATAGTAGGCATGCTTGCTTCGGGGCTGGGCCTTGTGTGGTACAAGCACCAGCATTTGCTCGTAGTATTCAAACCCCTTGTTTCGGAACTTCTGGGAACCGGTATGACTCTGAATAAATCAAATTTAGCACTGGAATATTCTGTTAATAGTGACATACCTAGGTATATTTATCCCAGATGTCCTCAGTCTCTATTGTAACACTTGCTCCATCTACCTCACTAAAAGAAAATCCAGATGCATTCATTTTGAGGTCACGAATGACCTCCAAGTCTGCCTTGAGCTAGATATTCAATCAATACATATGTAGAATGGGGAGAGAAGAATAGGACAAATGTGGCCAAACTTTTGTTTGCATGCATCAGCACTCTTGGCCTCTTCACCCGCTGGCAAGGGGTATTTGTTTCGCAGGTGTTCAGCTAATTGATTCCATGTTTGTGCCTTGAAGTCACCATCGCCCATCTCAGCCAGCTTTTCGGTAAGAAAATTGAGCATCTCCTGGACATCTGCAGGGTGCCAAACAGCCTTTGGCTTGTGATGTTTAGTTGAGGATATTGTGGAGAAATCCACAGGGTTTATCACCCCATGAGAGTGCAATGACATAGCAGACGATCCAGAGGAATTTGAATGTCCCATAATGGTACAACAGAGGGGTGGACAACAACTGTGCAGTGCCTGTTGTAACTGCATGTATTCCCCTAGTATGATGGGTCATTGAAGATCCAGTGAATCTGATGAATCCAGTAAATCCGGTGAATCCCGGCTACTCTCAAAGTCACATGTTTCAAAATCCAAATTTGAGTGAGCGAGAAACTTGGAGTCCGAACAGACTCTAAACCATCTGGTGCTGTGCACTGATGTGGCTACTGTGCTCGTCAGCCGGCTTGCCATTGACGCGGATGCCAGTAAGTACAACACAGTGTTCCTTTGACGTTGCCCTGACATTGATTTACCTATGCAGACACCAAGGACAGCCCTCTTGCGTCCAACATGTCCAACGATGAGATCGATCTGATTGTTGCTCCCAACACCCCCGAGGCCGTGGTGGTCAACATTCCTGCTGTGACCTTGGTTGCCACCGCCCCTCCATCTACTACCCACACACCTACTGTCGCTGAAGTCCCTGCCTCGAGCAACATGTCCACTCCAGTCCCTGTCCCTCAGGCACCTGTCACAGTGACAACCACTGCCCCTGCCAACCTCGCTGTCCCCCCCGCCCTGCTTCCTGGCATCCCAGCAGCAGTCGCAGCAGTCAATCCAACTGGCCCCCACCATCTTTTTATTGCAGGGGACGTCAGCGCTGATGGGCATATACAGCACTGATACAACAATTTTATCTACGATGTGCCTTCTGCGGTCGAGTCTGACCAATTGTATCTTATTACCCACGGCCTGCGTGTTGGCATCTTTACTACATGGTAAGTTCTGCCCCATCTGGAATTTCTGCTGTCCTGAGCCAGCTCTTAGAGTGCACACCTCCCCCTATGTGACGGGTGTGCCATTTGCTGTTTGCTCCAAGGTGCCCTCTGTTGAGCAAGGAATAACTCTCATGATGGCAGCCATTGATCTTGGAGAGGCACACTGGTTGGCATAGTACAGTTGGTCTTGCACAATGTTTGTACATGTAAAAATCACCCTCAATTTGATTGGTTTCTTTCTTGTGCAAATGTCATGTGCAATCAATATCTGAGAACTACCGCTGTGCCAGGATTACAGTGAGGCACGCCACACCACATGACTATTGTTAGGTTCCTTCGTGCCCTCTACCCAACTTAAACTAGAACTTCTTCCACTCGGTCGCAGCCAATATGTGGATCACTTCAAGCTCTACTCGCAATCCATGGCAACGCTACAGGTCCACCTATTGGGCTCTTCTGAGACTTCTTCATTGCTCTTTTTCCACCACCCTCTCACCATGCAAAGGTTCATCTCAAGGTCTGCGAGAGCGTTGCATCGAACCAAGGAGCCTTCCTTGTTGCTCCTTTTCTGCCACCTGCTCACCATGCAGAGGAGCCTTTCAAGCTCTGCGAAGGCACCACCAATGAAGAAAGGCGAACATGGAAGGCCAGGATCGAGATCTTCGGGGCCTGCTGTGCTGATAACAAGGTTGTCACCTGCACTTCATCAGTGCTGCCCACCTCTGATCCCCCACCCCAAAACCTTCAGAATGCATCTTCCCTCAAGCCAAATTTATGTCCCGGTAGGCAGTCATCTGACAAGTAAAGAACTGCTAATCTAATTTTCATGTACAAGGCCAACATGCTCGTCTCGTTGTCGGTCAAAAACACCGTTGCTCCCATCAGCCACCACCCCAGATGCTGGTCTTGCCAGCAGGCTTGATGCCATCCCTGAAGAGTGAGTAATGCCTGTCAGGAGGAAGAGCCAATGTTGACATGTGCTTGTAGGACAGTGCATCATGAGGCGCTCGAGCCCTCAGTAACAGAACCTATCACTGCCTTTCATGTGGACACCATTCAGATGGACTTACAGATAGGCGGTGGTCGTCGCGCGCCTTCATCTCCCTCTTCCAAGAC
The DNA here is from genome assembly GCA_038090555.1 of Boletus subcaerulescens. NCBI lineage: Eukaryota > Fungi > Basidiomycota > Agaricomycetes > Boletales > Boletaceae > Boletus > Boletus subcaerulescens. Next base: position 12,231 of record JBBPNA010000406.1, on the reverse strand, counting down.
CCCTACAAGACTGCGCACATGTATCAAGCCCACACAGCGCAACAGTGGTCTTGTTCAACAGGCAGGACAGCACAGAGCCCAACAAAGCAGCTCCAACTTGTCTCTGTCACCTCCCATGTCTGTGGGTCAAAATTCGGGCAATAGACTGCCCGCTGTCTTACCAGCAGGTCCTGTGCAAGTGGATATATCAGTAGATAATGCTGCTGCTGACATAAGCCTTCCCCCCGGCACTGACATCCCTCTGACTCCACTGGAGAGGCCTGCAATGGTCAGTGCAGCCATCCCTACTGGAGGACTCCCTGCCCCCATGTTGCCTCTACCACAACCCACTGTCCTCCCTCTCGCGAATCACTTCAATGCTGAGATCGACCCTCATACTGAATGCCCTCTTGCTGTCCTACCTCCACCACCTCCCACCATCCTACCTCTTCCGTCCAATACTGAGATGGAGACGGCCAGTGCTGAGGATGGAAGCAATATTGGCGATTTCCTCCCGGATGATGTCCCAGATCCTGTCAACGTTGAAGCCGTGCGCCCTGGTGAGGTAGTAGTAGAGGGACTCTCAATGCCCACTTCCGGACACCATACCACAAAAGTCAATGCCATTCTGGAGGAAGGCTACAAGGAACTTGAAAAGACTCTCGCGAGTCTCATCTCCCAGACCTTGCTCACTGCATAACAGATCATGGCACCAATCACTGGAATCTGTACACTAGGTACCTCTTGAAGCATGACAAAGAGGAGTGACAAAGGTTGGGATTACCTGCTGATATGCCAAGTAGGTGGTCGGCAATTCAGTACGCGTTGGCTGGCACTGATGATATATGTAGTTACCCCCCAAGTCCGAGGCCAGCTCTATGCAAAATTCAAGGAGGACAACATGGAATGGCAGGAAATACTTGCGCTCCATGACATGATTGAGCTTTCCGATGGTTCCCCACAGACTCTTGCTCAGCGTGCCCACTCATTCAACAAAATCTGCAAGCAGATTTCGAGCACGGTGAGGTGGTTTGACATCGCCTTGGACATAAGCTAACTAATTGAGTCAGCTTGATGTCGCCACTGCCAAATATGGCTTTGAATGTGCGCTCGTCATGTGCGGCAACACTGTCAACCAGGACACATCACTAGGCTACATGCATGCAATGTCCGGGGCGACGGACTTTTTTGAGACTTGATGCCGGGCTGATAACGATACAATGATTGGGCATCTCAAGGCCCACGTTTAGTAAGTATACTTGTGCTGTGTAAAGGATGCAACTGATGTCGTCACACAGCAATCACATATCGCTGGAGATAGTGGATGATGCCTTCAAAGATGAACAGCCATCGAATGTTGACAGGCCGAGTGCTACCACAGATGCACGGGCTTTGTCTGTTCAGTCAGAGATGGTCCATGCGGCCCCTGGCACCTCTCATGCTCAGCCAGATGCTGCTGTCGCTGAGATGCATGGATTGGCCACAGATGGTGACATGCTCCCTTACATCAAGAGCTCGATTACATCCCTTATTGGTAAGTCCTTCGTTTTTTTTCATCATCGCCACTCACAAAGCTGTATAGTTTCTGCAGGGGGGGATATATCCAAGTTCAAGCCAGGCAATTTCCTTTGGACATCACTAATTATCATCCTGGCCAACCAGGGATTGGTGATGCACGGTTGGCCAGCGTCAGTCTCCATGCCTGGTGAATGCGGGACCAGCAAGTCAAAGGGAATCACAGTGCTGAAAAAGGCTGAGCAATGTATGCTGTGCAACACATTCAAGAATAAAGAGATCACCATCGTCAAAGTTCCAAGCCTGATTGAACGAAGTAAGCTATGCAGTGTCAGTGAAAGACCCATGTTCTGATTTTGTGGTTTTGTAGAGGCTCTTGTTGGTGGTGAGGCACCTGTAATCATAGGTGCACCACCACCCACGGACAGTGGCTTCCAGTGAGCATGACGGATCTTCATCAACTCCACCTTTGACTATGAGGGTCCGGAATGCCTCCCTCCTAGTAAGGCAGCAACCAGAATCAAACAGAAGCTCAAGGCCACTGCCACTGCCGAAGACCCTAACAGCAGTGACGACTCGTCCACAATTGTCAAGAAGGGATCACGACCCACGTCTGAGGATCCTATCATAATCAGCAGTGACGACTCGCCAATCATTGTCAAGAAAGCTCCGTGTCCCAGAATTCAGAAAAAACCCATGAAGTACATCATTGTTGATGATAGTTCTGGTGATGAATCATTGGTGATCAAGGGTGGAGAAGACTATCAAGATCCTGGGCCTTTGCGGAAGTGGAGGGCATACAATTTGGAGGCCGTTCATCCGAGGAAGAAAACTACATTGAGTGCCCTAAAAGGTGTGTAGATGCTCTACTTCTTCATGGTTACATAGCAAATGACACACCTGCAGCATCGAAACCATCCACCACTTCAGAGGAGGACTTTTTCCAGAGTTCAGCTGGGGGGGAAGGTGCCTCTTTGCCAACAAACTCTTTGCCTCGTGTGCTGCAGGGCGCTTTGGATACCCTTGTACCATCCTCACCATCTCCGAAAAGGAATACACACCGTATGAACTCTCTGACTGCCTCTCCTCCCCCCGCGCCGCTGTCTTGTCCTCACCAAGGGGCGAGCGGGCCGCCGTGGCTGTCGCCTCAATGGTTATATTCCCCGACAAAGATCAAACCCCTGTCCCTGCCGACTCATCATCGAACACCTTATCTGCTCCCCTTCAGCTGACCACTGGACACAACACAAATGTAGGTGCTCTCACATCTGGCGCTGAATCCTTGATGGCTCAGTTGCCTGTTCTGTCCTCTGGTGCTACCATGCCTGTGGGTGCTGCAGCTTCTGCGACCCAACCTCCCATGGCTTCCTCAGGTCCATTCGTGCCTCTCAGGATGGAATTCGCTGCATTGCAAGCACCTGCTGCCCCCCCTTTTGCTCCCCCACCCATGCCACCAAAACCACCCACCATTGGCCATGGATACGAGAACTCAGGTGAATGGGTAGATCCATCTCGCCAACAGATTGGTGGTGGGTATCCCTATCAGTCCCAACATCCATATTTTGGATTTGTACCTCCACCTATGTACCCAGATAACATGTATCAGGACCCTCAAGGGATGTATGGTGGGTTGCACCATCATGATCCTGTCGCTGGTCCCAGTGGGCATCCATATGCCAACTACATGAATGGTGCACTGGCAAGTCACCTTCATCCTGGCGCTTCCCTTCCCTTCCTCCCACATCGCAGTTCATCCGTTGCGAATCCTCATGCGTCTGCTGATCCCCGTGTGTCTGCTGAGCCCTGTGCTTCTGCTGACCCGAAGATCTGAGTTGATGTCAATTGCATTGCCCCTCGTGTTTTATTTTCTTGAATCCACAGTATCTAGAAGTATGGGGTCTATATGGTCTATGTATGCCTGATATAAATGAGATTGGTTCAATTGTTTGATCATGCTCAGAGTCTTCCTATGGACGAATGTGCGCTCCGATAGATGTACCTATTGACAGAGATTGGCGTGATCGGTGCATACAAGCGCCAATCACTCAATATGACATCCAAGAATCCAGGGCTGAAAGTAAAGGGTGTGTGCAGATCATTGCAATATGTACAGAGAAGTAAAGTACGTGGCCAAGGAAAGGTTCGCGTGAATCATCACAATATAACTAAATACTGCATGTCGAAAAAAATTTCACAGGTGGGATGGCTCTGGATGAACGGCGATAACAATTGCCTCTGAGCGTAGAAGACTGCCGCGAGTGTAATGAATGTGGGTGAGAGGAGTTGTGTTCGTGACTGTGCGAGAAGGGAGGTCCAAAGGGAAATAGACGGTCCACGCGATGAGCTTGAAAACATACACAAAGAACTGCAGAGATGGAAGCTGGAGTGAAATGTGCAAGTGGTCCGTCAAGGAAAACTTATGGAAAGAAGCATTCAAGTGTCTTGTAAGAGGCTCGATGGGAGGGTTGCATGAGGTCGTTTCATGTGTCGACCAGGGCTGGAGTGGGTGCATGAGTGGTCCTGTTGAGCCTCCCGTGAGGTTGTTTCATGGGTCGACCGAGGCTGGAGTGGGTGCACAAGTGGTCCCATCGAGCCTCACGTGAGGTGCATGGGCGCTGGGCGAGCCTCCTAGTGTGGTTTTGTGGACTATGGAGGACCTGGAAATGAGAGGATGGGTCTATGTGACGTGTTTTTGTGGAGGGAAGTAAGCAGTCTGCCAGAGTGTGGGAACTTCACACAATGTGCTGCCAAGGGTGTGTCAGTATGTACATTAGCAGGACATTCCAATACCCTCAAGAGATTGTGCTCCCTCCTGACGGTTGGTTTCTTGTGATTGCTGGCCCAGAGCATGGCAAGATCACCTTCAGCCTGAGGCTACAGTGATAATTAAATTGCGGTGTATTTGAACAAGCCTTTCCACATAGGATTCAATCCCTTAAGTCGTCTCGTCTACATCCCACATTCCAGGAACCAGATATGTGAACTGGCTAATGGCTGGCATTGTGGCGACTGCTGCCATCGACCATCACTGGTATGACCAACATTGCTGGGCCCACAAATGCCATCGCAGCCATCTACGCTCAAACCCCTGCGACGGGACAATTTTCTGGCTATTACCAATACCGTACGTGCCCCTTCTCTCCCCCACAGTGTGCATGTGTCACTCCGCTGGTACTCACCTCACCTCACAGCCTGTTCCACGTTGGTGATGGTGATGCTTTCATTTAGTGGACAAAGCTGGACGATGAGTCTGGCCGCTTTCATGTATCCTGGTAAGTTTTGCTGTCCCTTGCTCATTGTGTCTCACACATTGCTCACCCCACACCAAACACGAATAGAAAAATGTCTACTCCATATTCCAATACAACCCAGCCTTTGTCGGCTTTGCAGCTCTCCGATGCACCTCAGGCAGTGGATTCTCAGTACCAATAGAGGCCTTACACACCCCTTTTTTATGTCGAGTACTATATTATGCCTCTGAGGCTGGACCTACTGAGATGCTAAAAATAGATCTCTTTGTATCCTCATCCGGGAGCATCCAGAACCTCGTTTGTGCCTCGTGAATGTCTCAATATCAACCCCAGTGCCTCTTGGGTAGCACTCCCAGACCTCTCCTCACCATCGGGACCCACTGGTGGACGTCTCAATCTCCTCTTGATATTAACCCAGGTAGCAATCCCAAACCTCCACTCACTTTTTTCCACTCACTTTTTTCGAGTTCTCCAACTTTTATGCGCCATGGCTCCCCACCCCGGAACGCATAGAGCACAACCTTCGACGGCTGGCCTTGGACTGCAATTTTCCAGTCCGAAGCAACTGCGGGACAAGCATCAAATGCAGCAACTTATTTCTGTTCCTGGTCAATCTGCTGAACGCGAGAAGCTCCTCAGACGACTTCAAGCCCTACAAAATGGCACAAGTACCATTGATACTGTTGAAAGAAGTGGTAAGTAAGGTGGCACAAACTTTTGAGTTGCGCTATGACCAACTTTGAAGGTGATACAAGAGCTGCTTCCAAGCCTGATGAAGACATGCCCTTCGACCTTGACTTCGACCCATCTGTCCCACATTCCCACCTCAGGGAAGACGATGTTGCACCTGAACCTCACCCTGACCTTGAAGTCCCACCACCCAAACATATGCGACGCATCAACCCTGATGCAACTGCCGATCACCTCTATCATCAATGGAAGTCCCTCCTTCCAATGCTGGTCACTCCATACGTGAATTACTATTCCCACACTCTTGGAAAACCACTCAGGCCACTCCTGCACACAATGTTGCTGTGCACACAGCCCACATGCGACCGCAAAAAGATGGGCATCGTGTGCCTTCTATTTGATTGTAAGTTCTGCGACTGTAATTCTCCCAATGGTGCTTATCGCTGTTGACAGATTTCACATCTGATGTAATTAGCTGTGAATGCGCCACACTTCCGCAAGTTCTCATTCATTTTGGGGTATTCCCCACTGCGCCATCTCAGCCTCGCATGGCCATTTCTCTCGACCTACTTGGCCTCTATCGAGCGCTCTTTGAACACTCGTGCGATGCTATCAACACACTTGCTGCTGCCCTCCATACCCATTATATATGCCGTGGTTTTCACATGGTCAACAAGAAGGTACATCTCTCTATTTTTCTACTGCAGTCTACTGAGCTCAAGCTCTACAGGGTGATGCTTTACAGGAACCTTTTCGTCACAGCCTTGCCATGGCTGTCCAATGGTATGACATCTTGTAAGTGGAAGTCGACAAACAGATCGAAAATGTAATCCAATCTTGCCAGGATCGTGTCTATGCCTCGAAGTGCCACTGCTCCTCGACATCCGAATCTGCCTCTGAGCCTCTGAGCCAACCCTCCGAACTACTGTCGAATTCTCCACACAACCTAGCATTATCCTGAAGCAAGTGTGCATCTGTTCTTATCCAGCGCTGTCCAGCCTGCTTTGGAGGTACTGAATTTGGAAGGCCACTTACCGAAGGCAGTGATATCCACATTGTCATGGATGGCAATTTCCACCATCAACACCGAAGATCAGCCGGCGATTGTCCGCCCTTCTATCATCCGGTCTACTTTCTTCCAAAAGAGGAAGTGGATTCAATTGGCGAACATATCCAAAACCAGCACAAGAAACCAGCACAAGCCTATCGGAGGATAGTACCTGATGAGGCTATCGATTCCTGTGAATGTTGAGATCTGGGTATTCGCTTTCTGATCTTCAATTCCATAACCCAGATACTAGACCTGATTACATCAGTGGTCCAGACCTTTGGACAATAGGTCCGAGTACACTATCACATTTGATTCATCATATGACATCATAGATAACCGCCATTATTGCTATTGGCTATAGATAGGACTCTTATCATTCGTGATATGATATGACTCATTCCTATCTCTTATCTTTACCTACCCTAGAGTAGAGGCATACAGGTACAAACAATACCTGAACACTATATAGAGGAGAGCTCACTCTGTATCGCTCTCCTCAGTTCTTATAACTCTCTTATACAATCATCTCCTCTTTGCTTCTATAAAACTCCTCCACTCCTCAAGCTAGCAATCTCTATCCTCAGACCTAGTGAGTACCTCCCACTAGGCACATACCTTCCTCTTGTCACCTGCATTACGCTTGTGGCACCTACTGTCCTCACAGTAGAGACAAACGGAGTACCACGCACTTCATTAGTGAAAGCTCATACGAAGCAGCTGATGGCAACAAACAGAAAGCTGCGATGGATAGTTTTGATGATACTGGTGTCATGGCACTGATCTGCCGACACAACATCCCCCTCTTCTTTGCAAATATAGACACACCCGGTGAACAACAGAAGTATGCGCTGGTGCTCGTATGGCATCTCTTCACACTCCTTCCCCCAGACACGACTGTAGTCAGATTCTACAACATTGCCTGCGTTTCAGCACGGACTGTGTCCAAGGTAGGTTTTCTCTCACACGTTGTACTGTTCTTATTCAACGTTACAGCATGATATTCTTGGCGCTAGCATTATGCAGCGCCTGCGCTAACTACGGTGATGCATGCCTATGGTCATGAGTGGGCATGTCAGCTTGTCTACAATCCTCACTTGACAGAAGGCCTTGGCCTCTCTGACGGTGAGGGCACAGAGCATTTGTGGTCCCACCTCATCAGATTAATTGGGATCGAATGTTCATCATCGGTACCTCATTCTGCTTTATTTGCGTGTCTCCTGACACCTATCAGCAGAGGAAACGCCAGATATGGCTGATCGATCGCCATGCCGCAGCCATCGGTCACGAGATGCATGCAGATCTTGGTGATTGGATCAAGCACCGTCTTCGCCATGGCATTGATCACCAGGGACGTAGTGCCAGGGAACAAGTCGAAGATAGCAACTACACCATAAAGCAGTTAAGGGACCAGTGGGCACTCCAGAAGGAGTCACAATTATCTATCTGTGCTCGTAAGCTCCTGCGCCTTCATCTTTGACACCTTCAAGTATCTCCAAACAGATGCCCCTGCTTGCCTCAAGAAACAACTTGACACTGTGATATCTTTGCAGTCGGACCTCGATGCTACCAAGAAAGCATTTCAGGCTGCTACGAATGTAGTGACATCGGCTGTCCAATCATTGTTCAAGTTGGTGATCTGGACTTGCCAACCACACAGGGTAGAAGCAAGGCCCGAGGTGCCGAAGCGATCCTGATCTATGGGAGGGGATGAGAGGGATGGAGGGACATGCCCATTGCACAGATGATTGTGTTGCTGTACATGTCCGAGTTATACCAACCACAGGCACCAGGGTTTCCATTTCTGGTAAAAGTAGGTCGTGCTATGGGGAATGAGAGCACGGATGTGAATAGAGAGATGGGCTTACATTCCACTGGTGTAGGCGTTTGCAGCGTTGAAGCTGACAGTAGAGTCGGGGTAGCCATCAATGGGGCGGTCGGAATCGCATTCTGGGACTGGACGGGAAAGGACAGAGAGGGAGAGAGCTGCAAAGAGAGTGACGATGAGACAGTAAAGCATGGTAACTGTGGATATCTGGGACTCACTGCTCTCTCACTCTGTCTCACTCATCCACTATAAAGACAATGAAGGGATGACGATCAGAGATGAGTCTAGTATGTGCTGCTTATCTTATCATTGACAACACACCTTGTCAACACCTTGCTAATAAACACTGAAAGGCCACATCCATGGCAACACCTGCTCCAATTAAAAGGAAAGGAACAAGTCAACGACACTTACCTTTACTGTTCAAGTTTAAGTACCAGGATGTTACCCAGCCATTCAACAGACAAGAACTGTCACCAAAGCAAAAAGGGTATTGTTCAACATGTACACAGATAATTTAGCGAATGAGCACCATGACCTAAAGATGAGCTGCCCACATCAGTATTGAAAAACTGTTACGTCTGGCCCAGGTAGGAACGAACATAGCCTTGGAAGATTCAAGCAAACAAGGTTTTGAAGTGAGTGTACCCTATTCAGCAGTACGAGGTCCTTAGAGTAGGGCGTCGCTACTAGTCTAGAGCTAGTAGTGACCTGAGAGATCAAAGATTTGAAGGACGAAGAACTAGTCAAGTGCTAGCGATGAGTCTTAGAGTCGAGAGGTGAAGTCAATGGAGTAGATTCCGATGATATCCAAGGAGATCTAAGCTAGGGTACAACCAAGCTAGGAGTCGGTCTTATATACACGAAAGAGTATCTAGGGCCAGTTTGCATAAGGGCAAGCATAGAATGTGGGAGAACGTGATGGAAGGAAGTCGCTGACGAAGCAAGTGATAAGAGATAAGGGTTACATGAAGGGAGTGAGTCAGCGACGAGAAAAAGAAAGGAAAGTCCAAGAGCACGGTTGAACATGTGAGTAAGCATAGTAGTACAAGCGACGAATAAAGTGAAGAGAAAAGAGAAAGTTGTAACATTACCCCCGTCTTAGACCTAAGACCACGTCGCAAGGCAACTAGAGCCCCATGCAGGAGTACCCCGGGGAGCCAGTGATGTTAGCGTAACCGGTTTCATCGATAATGTCATCCAATTCCGGAGACAGGACAGAACGTCTAGGGGAGGCAGACCTTCGGGGAGGAGGGATGGGAAGACCTTGGCCCAAGTTAGAGGATCGGTAGGAGCGGGAGGAACGAGAGGAGCGGGAAGAACCAGAGGAAGTGGTAGACCCTCGGCAAGGGGTGTGAAAGGAGTCGGGGGCGGGTGTTCCGCGAGAACAGCCAGAGATATGGTCAGCCAAGGGCTGATGCCCCATGGGGCGGGTGGTAGAGAGCCGACTAAGGAGGACAGGGCGGCGAGTGGCGATAGGGCAGTTCGCTTGACTATGACCAAGGGCCCATTGGTGACAGCCCATAATAGGGCATTGGTATACTGGACAATTATGGCGAATGTGGCCAAGGCGATGGCATTGGAAGCAGGCATTGCGGTATCTCGGGTCGGAGGGGAGAAGAGGAGAGGTGCGGAGGTGACCGTAGCGTAATTGACTCTGATGATTGTGGGTTCTTTCAGCTTCGTTCATGACGAGGAGCTCCTCAGAAGATTGGGCAGATGAAGAGGCGGAAGGTGTGGATGGCGAGCGGGCCGAGTAGTAGGAGGGACATGAGGAATGGTCATCCTCGTGTTGTAGAGGATATGTCCCAGAGTTAACGATTCTGGAGGCAGCCAGTTCCACGGTGTATCTGTCAATGTCCTGGAGAAACTCTCCGAATTCCATCTGGTACATCACTTGATGGAGTTCTCATAGGATGTTCTGTTGGGTGGAGGATACCCAATTGCGATCCATGCGGTCAGTAGGGAAGGCCATGATGTCATTGGTGACAAGGGAGAGGCGTTGGGTCTGATGAAATGCCCGGTATAAGGCCAGGAAGGCAGAGTTCATGTCTAGGTGGGAGTCTATGGGAATGGCCATGCCAGTGTCACAGATGTAATGGGCGACGTTGTTTCTGTAGCGGGGGGAGGGAGTTCCTTCTCGAACAGCATTGGCGTAGATGGGGGTCTCGACAGCGAGTACGGGTCTAGGGCTAGGTACAGGGGCGAAGTGAATGGAGGAATGGGTTACGTGTCAAGTCCAGATCCTTTGGGTTCGAGTCCGGCGAGATCTGAGAGAGATGGTAAAGGGAAATGGAGGTTCGACCAAAGTCGACGGAGGTGCAGAGGTGCAGAGGTGCAGAGGTACGGAGGTGTGGGATGTGGAGGTACGGAGGTGTGGGGTGCAGAGGTACGGAGGGTAAGGACGTTGGCGCAGGACTTATGTGTCGTGCCCTTGTCAAGTCCCGTGTCCTCGTATTTAGGGTAGAGAAAGAGGAAAATGAAGTCAGACTCGAGAGGAGGTGACTTAGTTAATTTTCATACTGAAGGTACGACAGATTATTACAGGGGATTTATATACTACTTGAAACCCGGAAGAAGTCCAGATCCGAGACTAATGTGCGAAGGCGATGTACATTGGATTGGAATGATGAACAATGGAATATGGAGCACAGCCAGGATGGGCTGTACTGATCAGGAGGTGAAAATGTAGACTAGAACGGAAAAAGGTTAATGTAGGTACAAGTACAGAGTTGCAACTCCGTAGATGTCCATTACTCCTTGGTCAAGATTCCCCAAAGTACTCCGGAGTTGACCGGAGTTGGACTTGGTAATTTCTGGGTCGTGACAGTATCCCCCTCTTAGGCCGAGCCCTCGAGGCCTGTCAGGAAAACCCCTGAGTGGAAAGTCTGTGTGGAGGTGTTTTGTCTGAGGTCACATGATGTGGTCCATCTACGGATTAACGAACGGAATTGGAACTCCGCTGATGTCTGTGTATAAAAGCAGGGTACATCCTGGTCGGACACCAATAAACTCCTGATGTCGAACTCTATCACGAACATCAAACAGTGGCCGGACGCCTGTCTCTTGGAGCACCAAGATGACAATGACGAGACGTCAGAGGCCAAATTCTTGGAGCGTCGGAGGTGCGCAAAGGTGCACAAAGGCGTGCAAAGAGGGAAGCCTTAGATGTGAGGCGGAGGAGCGTCAAGCGGCAGAAGAGGCAGAGGCGCGCTGAAGGACGGAGGCTGAGGAGGCAGCGTGCAAGCGAGTGAGTAACCCTTTGGTCCCTGTAGTCTTTGGCTAATGGAATTTTTTAGGCTGCAGAGATAAAGGCGCAGCAGGGCGCCAATAAGGGGAAAGGACGAGCACTGCTGCAGTGCAAGAGGTGCGAGCAGAGGGGGATTGAGTGTGAAGCTGGGCCTGGTAAGGGGTCATTGTGCTTGGAGTGCCGTGAGGCAAAGGTGAAGTGCGAGCGCCCCGGAGCAGTAAAGCCCGAGAAGCGGAGGTGGCATGTGGACAGTGAGGCTGGTCCATCAAAGAAGTGGAAGAGGACCTCGGAGGCCACAGCAGAGGTTTCGGACGAGGAGGAGGAGCTGGAGGTCAAGTCATGGTCCCAGTTGGGGACAATTCTCATTGAGACAATCCAGGACATCCGCGGCGCCCTGATGCAGCAAAACCGGCGCCTCGAGAGGCAGAACATTCTTCTGGCACAGCTCATTGATCTAAAGACGACAGAGACCTTCAGAGGGGAGGAGTCAGCGGAGGAAGAAGAGGATGTCCTGGAGGAGGAGGAGCTGGGGGAGTTGGCCGTGGAGAGGAGGGAGAACTCCAGCCGGAGGTCGGAGAAGGAAGTAAGGAAATTACTGTAGCATAGGTAGTTTTCTTTGTTTCATATAATATAAGCAGAGTCAGAGAGAAAGAAAGGAAAATGGAATGAT
>JBBPNA010000405.1:0-23193 GCA_038090555.1 Boletus subcaerulescens | reverse complement strand
ACTGCAGGGACCAAACTACCCATCCCCGAGGTGCAGCTTGACCGTATCCTGGACGTCATGTCAGCATCCTGGTCGGAAAAGACCAAGGAAACCTATGGATCCAGCCTCCTCATTTTCCACGTCTTTTGCGACATCCATGACGTCCCTGACCACCAGCGCGTGCCCGCATCTCAATCACTCCTGTCTTCCTTCATTGCCGGCTGCGCAGGATCCTATTCCGGTTCTGCAATATCGAACCACATTGCTGGAATAAGGGCTTGGCACCTCCTCCATGGTGTCCCCTGGCTTATCAATGCCTCCGAAACACAGGCAGTAGTAGAAGGCGCCACACACCTCGCACCCAACTCCCTCACGCTCACAAAGAGGGCCCCCTTCGAACGTCGCATCCTCCTACTATTCCTCACGTATCTCAACCTATCTGAACCATGCGATGCCGCCGTTTTCGCATGCATTGTCATCACCTTCTACTCAGTATCCCACCTGGGAGAATTCACAATCCCATCACTCGCTAAATACGCCAATTCCCCCTCCTCATTCATCCGGAGACATCACATGACCCCCGTCCGTGATCACAACAATGTCCCTACCATATCATTCCGCATTCCAATCACGAAATGCTCAAAAACGGGAGAAACCACTCAATGTGCGACCCTCAATCACCTCACTGATCTGGTCACATAGCTCCAGAACCATTTTGATATCAACAACCCGGGCCCCGACAACCACCTTTTGCCTGGAGGCACCCCAAGGGCCTTCGTCCCCTCACCAAAACCGAGGTAACAAAGCACATACAGGAGATTGTCGCACGGCATGACCTTCCCACCCTCAAAGGCCACAGCCTTCAAATAGGTGGAACCCTCCACTACCTTCTTTTGGGCACCCCATTCAACGTTGTCCAAGCCATGGGACGTTGGTCAGGCAAATCCTTTACATTATACCTATGGAAACACGCTGTCATCCTTGCCCCATACCTGCAAGAATGACCCTACATGGTAGAAAGGCTCACTAGCCATGCAATGCCTCCCATTTGTTGAGGTAGGTCCTCATTTGCTCCTTCGCCGGGGGAGAGCTTCTCAGCCCGCGTCGCTCCCTCCTTCTTCTAGGGAACGCAGCTCACTTTCCCCGGCACGGTGTCACTTTGGACTGGAAAGCCCTACGGGCTTTTGCCCACATATGCATTCCACTACATACCACTCTCTAGTTACATTACCATGTACCTACTTGTTGGTACCCTTCACTCTTTCTGTCCTAGGCATGTTAGCGTTCAATAAGCACGGACACCCAATCTAGTCACACACATAGATCCCACTTTCCCACAAAGCCCACTATTATCCCACGCTTTTCATATCTAGGCTATGCACTCCGGACTTTCTCCATATGTGACTCACACATACTCATGCTTGCCTCATGCCCCTATCCTGCACAACATGGCACACAGCTCTCCCTATTCACCAATAGCTATTCCACCTCTAGCACTGCCTTATACCTCATGTTTCCCAGTCTCAAGCCTAGTAATCCTAGTATAGTATCTATAGATAAGCACTGCTCAGTCTGTGCCCCTATCTCTATAGTATAAGTAGTCGATCTAGTTAGTATCTAGTTCTCTAGTCTAGTTCTCTTGTTCTTTCTCTAGTTTCTTGAGGCCTACAAGCCTAATAGATCATCTTCTCACAGAGACTTACTCATTGCAAGAGCCCTCTAGCTAGCAAAGCCATCACAACTACCAGTTGTTCATAGATTGAATAACTAGGTCATTACATGAAACTTGGCTGGGCCCTGTTTGGTCTGGGGTGAGAATGCAGTATGTGTTGCAAAGAGAGACATAGAAGGCAAACATGGTGGGGTGGCTTCTGACAGAAATGATGGGAGCCTATGACCCACCTGTTTACGAAGACAGAGACTGTGAGTATTGTAGTACATTGTTCTATAATGGTGCTGATGCGGATACTATCCAGTTGGCTACACGTTCCATGAATTGCTTGAAGATGATGTTGACAATGATAGTGACAAAGGAGACAACAACATAGAGCCCCTGAGCAGAAAGGGGGGAACACAATCAAGAAGGGCAACAAAAGATGGAAAGAAAAAGAATATGACAGAAGTGGAGGACCAGGAGGACAAAGATAAAGATGAGAAAAGCGACTATGACCTCTGCACTAACCACCACACATGCCACTCCCTCACCATGTCTGACTACTACTGGCAACAAAGCACACCGACTAGCATGCACCTCGACTACATCATGCAGGTGGTATATACCATGCATGAATTCAACAACAGTATATTCGAAATAAAGCAAACTAATATCTACAACAATGTCACCAAACATTGCATCTTCATGCCAGGATCCTACCACAACTTCTTTGTGAGGCTTCTCTGGCGCATCTCCATCCTCATTAAGTTGTATGTTACAACTTGCTCTTTTTCCTTCTCTTTACACTTTTATGCTTGTACTTATACTGAACTTCCCAGTTCGATTCTCGACCTTGGACACTATTTCTTTTTCTTGCTGACTCATCTACACCTATCCATTCATTATCCGTTATCTCACTTGCTTTGTCAGCAACTACTTCCTCCGCCTTCCATTCCATTCCATGACTTTCCATACCTGCCCTAACTATGCCTACCCTTAACCTTGTAACCAGGTATATAAACCCATACCTATCCTTTATACTTTAGCTTAGATCTCCTTGAATCACATCTATTTATCTTGGCTCCTTCTGGCTTAAACTCCAGTTACCTTGAACCTTTGAACCCTAGAACCCTAGAACCTTTGATCGAGTCTGTTCCCGCTCTAAAGTGGAACATCCTCCTTGAACTTTGTGCTACCATTAAGTGCATGCTATCTCTTTGAACCTTCAACTTAGTCTTTCGAGGCTGTGCTCATCCCTACCCGGGCCAAGCGTAACATTGTATAATAAGTTCCACAAGCACATGGGCAAGAAATACAAGGCATTTCTCCCCCAGCTTTCCAAAATCCTCGTCCACCTGGACAACATCCTCAAAGCTCTGACTTGTCCTGCTGTTGGGAAAACCGTCAATCAGATTGAAATCTACCAATCCCCAAATTTCAATCAATACCTCGTCACTGAGATTCTCATTGGATGTCACGAGCCCTTGATCATTCAAGAATTCCATAAAGCAATGGATTGACCCAACTCAGAGTGGTAAGTGTGCATACTGCCATCTATTAACTATCTTGTTAACATTAACCTTTTGTAGATTGGCTTGCATATGAAATGGAGCACATCAATCCAAAGTTCC
This sequence comes from Boletus subcaerulescens, assembly GCA_038090555.1. Taxonomy (NCBI): domain Eukaryota; kingdom Fungi; phylum Basidiomycota; class Agaricomycetes; order Boletales; family Boletaceae; genus Boletus; species Boletus subcaerulescens. Next base: position 19,929 of record JBBPNA010000405.1, on the reverse strand, counting down.
ATGGTGCCCCATACAAGTATGACATTGGCAATGTTCCATCCACTGCCCTACTGAAACTATGGGACATTGTTGTGAATTATTACTCCCACTCGCTTGATCATGATTGGGGTAAGTATATCAGCTTGATTTATATTGTCCTGGCCTCACACATAAGATGTTTATGTAGTACACAGGCAGCTCAATATGCTCATAAGGAAGAAACAGGGTGATGTGAGCAGAATCTCTCAGGAAGCATCTGATGAGAAATGCAATGCACATTCTCTATTAGCATTCAATGAACATCAAACCATTCAGGCTCTGTAGGCTTGAACATGCAGGATAGCATTCACACGGAAGTTGATACCACAGAGGGAAGCAACAAGGAAACCAACAAGGATGCTCATGGCATTGGTGACGATGACATGCACTTGGATACCGGCAGCAATGGCACCAGTGAGCTCAATCCAGATGATGGACCATCCAGTTCCAGTGTTGCTCAGAGCATGGTCATTGATCTCGAAGGTATGTACAAAGCTCTACTATGCATCTACAGGATCAGCTCACAGTTGGGGTCATCATAGCAGCCATACCACCAAAGGATGTGGATAAGGAATTGGGATTGATGAAAGAGCTGACTTCTACTCCCATGGGTGTGTATTGACATCTTATCGTTCTCATGAATCTACTGACCTTGTATGTATTTGAAGACACATCACAAGTATTGCCAACTCCCCCCTCTTCCCCAAATCAGTTGATGCTGGGGACCAAATGAATGCAGCGGAAGAATGAGGAGGAGCAGGAGCAGGAGGGTCCACTTCGGAAGTGACATGCAACTCCTGTGACTTGGGGGAATCAGGGCATCATTGCCTTTGATATGTCATTGAGCATGCTGACCAAATACAATGTGTAGTATATGTTGTAACCTTGTACCATATAATCCAATGCATTGTTTGCTGCTTGGTTAGCAACTCTGAGCAACTCGTTGACACACCCATGGACCACATATAGGATAACCGGATGCAGAGCCAAGCAAACATCAATGGTCTGAAGGGTGTATATGATATCCCTTTCACAATGGAAGATGTGGATATGTATGATGATTGAGGACATTGATGTGCAGGAGCTTTGGGCTTGTGGGGATCATAAGTACAGTATATGACCTATTTCACTGTAATTTACACCCCATCAGGTCACCTTGCTGTCTTAACAGATAAGAGGGTGTTGTGTTACTTGTTACCTTAAGGAAATATTACAGCACACCATGACAGTATGATCAAAAAGCTCCGGGAATGGAGAACTATGCCATGTCACATCAGGTCACATCAGGTCACATAGGACTCTCATCAAAGGGGCGAGGGCAAGAGTTATATAAGGTCAGGCTTGTTGCAACTAAACCACCCACACTTCAACTATCCCCCACAATTGCTCCATGCAAGGGCCAGGTTTGCTGCAACTCAACAACCCACACTCCAACTACCCCCACAGCATTCAACATTCAGCTCACAACCACTCCGATATGTATTGTCGCACAAAGTATCTGGTAAATTGTACTAGGTTCATAGTCAGATCAAACACGTTCAATGTGCAAGGGCATGTACCCACCCAATTGTAATAATGAGAATAAGTCAAGCCAGCCAGATCAGAGCAGCTGCCATTTGAGTACCCCAACTTTCCAAGAGGTACTTGCTGATGGTTCGTACATTGACATCATCGGCCAAGTTGTCCTTGAAAGCGATAATTAGACACCAACTAGCTGGAGTTGGCAAGCAACACAACGCACACCAAAAGAAAGCAGTTGATGATATTAACATACAAGAAAAATGTTTCAGGGAGGAGATGGAAGTGGGCATGAATCTGTATGAGCCAGTTGAGTGCTCTTTGCCTTTGTGAGGGCACAAAGAGGCACAGAGGGGACAGTGTTGATGGATGATTGCCAGTGGACAGAGGGGTGTTTGAGTTGATCATGACACCATCGAGTTTAGCTTTGGCAGAAGGGTGATCATTCCCATTAGTTTGTGTCCTTTGAGGCAAGCACAGACTCAGACCTTGTACTCTGGAACCCAAGCAAGTATGTCACCTTGCACTTGTTCTGTGCTGCAGCATCCACATCATTCTCATTGGCTTTTGTTCCAGAGGTGGTGGTAGTATAGCTACAAGAGTGGCCAGAAAGGTGGCTGGAAAACAAGCCTTGAGTTGCTGGGGGCGAGGGCAGCAAAACTTGATGAAGGGAGCCATGAAAATCAAACAAGCATTCGCCCTTATCACGGAGGGTACCATGTTCACCAAAGAAGGCTGAGTATTGGATGTACTGCATGAAGCAAGATGAAAGATAGAGCAGAATGATGTGCAGTCATTCTGAAACAGTCTCATTGAGAGATTCTCCATGATGACAAGACAAAAAGGCACTTGCTAACTTGCCATCAACGAGTGAAAGCATGGGGGGGGCATTGGTGTCACGTTTGAGAAGACAATGGTATTTTTTAAAAGTAGAATATGAATTAATGGGGAGCTGATGAAGGTGCAAGTAAGGAAGATATAATGTGGGTGAGATGAGAGTTAAGATGGAGCGTTGTAGCACAATCGGTAGCCTTGTTACAGAATGAGCTGTACATTGATGAATGAACGGTGGACATGCCATTTTATACTGGCTGGGTTTTCGTTTGATGGGGTAGTATACATTGACAATGGGACATGGCAGTATGGACCATGGTGGGGTCACCACCACAATGATTATTGTCCGAGTTGCAGCTCACTTATTCAAATTCCAAACATTATCCCTCAATTTCACTATAAATCAAGGAGAATGACTGCATTCACCATCTGTGATCTATCATGGATCATGTCAACAGCCACCAGTGTGCTGCCTTAGAGGCAGCACTCTCACTCCTTGAAGGAGCAGGGCTCACTCCACAAGACCTTGAATCTGCCTACAAATATAAAGTAGCTACCACTATCAGAGATGAGGCAACTGCTTGCATCTCACCCTATGAAACTTACAGGGATACAACAGCAATTATCTATGTATACTTCTTGAGAACGACATGAACACAGTCACCATCCATGAAAATGCTGCATTGCAAGGAGGATATGGCCCACATGTTCCATGTACATTTGTTGCTTCACTGAGTAAGCAAGAGCAGTGATGTCGTACTGCTAACTTGACCCTAGCCTTTTGGCACTGCTATGAACAGTCATCTCAGCAAATGTATACAATGCAATGCTCAGCATATCCTCCTTCAAAGCACATCCAAGCTTCAAAAATATATTGCAACTAATCAAAGGTGGAAGAAAGAAGGCAAGTGGTACTAGTTTTTCACACAGAAGAAATATGACAAATACTAATAATAAATAGCTTGGCTAGCAGGCAAAGAGGATGCAGGTTTTGTAATCCCTGCACTATACTTTCCTGGAAAGCAGTCTCATGCCCCAAGAGGACTGGAAAACATACCTAACAACAATAAATGGCAATGAATAGGCCATCAAAACATCAATTGAGATGGTATCAATCAATCTTATTCTACTTGGAGGTGTCATCATGCATGGCAAATATTACAATGGACATGTCAACAGAAGCATCAAGATCCATTCCATGTATAGGATTCTCACTTGAGACAATGCCTTGACTCATATACGATGTGCATCACGAACTGTTGAACATCTTGGTTAGTAAATTCTTCATAGACATTAACAACCACCTTATGATGACATAGCGCTCAGCCAGCATAGAGACATCAACTGCCAACAATCCATGAAGCAATACAAGCGAATATAAAGTATAATATCAGCAACAACCTGAATCATATTCCAATCAGTACTTCCCATCCATTGATCAACAAAATGGGATCTAGGACCTACTCAATCTCAACATACAGTACATTAACCAATTCCTTACTCCTGGTACTAGCACCATTGACCATCAATCTTTTAATGCACATACACACATGACGATACATAGCACATAGTGTAAGGTTAAAGGAGTGTGGCCATAACAAGTGGAGGCAACAACAACAATCAAGGAGGATAACAACCAAGGGAGAACAATGATGACAAAAGGAGGACAATGACAACCAAGGGAGGAGGATGACAATGATGAAGGCAGGGAGAGAGGAAAAACATGGCTGTTTAAGTGAGTGCTTGCTGGTTAAGCAAGCGGCTTTTGGGGACTGCACCCTGTGATCTATGTGAAGGTGCCTGAACTTTTAAGCCCTGACAAGCACAGACCATAAGCCTTCTTCATGGCAACAGATAAACTCCTCTGAACCTTGAATTTTGTCCTATGCTTTCACCGTCCATCAATTCTTATCCTGGGGCCACTATCAGCAATGATGAGTATGGAATGTAGACCAAGAATGGAAAACATGCGAGGAAGGGCAAGCAATGAGGAATGGGAAAGAGATGGGGAATGAGAAGGGCAAGAAATTGGGAAATGTGAATATAACTGGAGAATGAGAGGAGGAGGAGAATGAATGCTTGGAGAAAGTGTACTAACAGTACCCTGGATATGTACATGAACTTCTACATTGTTGGTATGTGTACACTATTCCAACCAATATAATGTCACTGCTCAGATCCTAACAATATACATGTAAGCACCTCAGATTGCAGTATCCATATATGCTAGCTTCCAATCCATATGACATGCATTCCCCATGACAGTAGACTATATAGTGTACAGTGTCTGCCCTGTGTAATGTATCACCTCATTTGAACTATGTTGAGTCTCTACATGTATATAATAGGTCACAACCCATGTCCCATGTACCCTATGACACTGGGTGCTACTGCTCTGTGCCTGCCCAGTATCATATATAACCTCATGTGTGCTATATTGATTTTCTATATATGTATCAGTTTCCAAGCGATGTCCCATTCATCCTATTACAGCAAGCGGTACTGGTTGGTGTTATTTATAACTTCATTTGCACTATGGCTATTCCATATATGTATTTACTAGCGTCTGATCCATGTCACATGCAGTCCATGACACTGAGCACTACTGCTCAGTGTCAGCTTGGTATCATATATCTCATCATTTGCACTATCACGATTCCCTAGATATATCGAATATATTCCAATCCATGTCCCCTGTGTCCATGTACACTGAGAAGTAGCATTCCACATCTACTCGGGAGCATTTATCACCTACCTTGTACCATTTCTTTATGCTCTATACACCCATAACGTTCCCCCACTTGTCCCATTGTGTCTGCTCAGTGTCATGTGTCACCTCATGTGTGGCATCTCTGTACCATATATGTACCTACTGGCTTCTGACATGTATTTTGTTGTGTCCCATATAGCTTCATTATGTGTGTCACACTTGTCACAAGCTATACCATGCATATAGACAATGGCTGTGTCGATTATTGTGGAAGCTAAGCTGGTCTACAAGTTATCCGGAGAATCTGGTACATGGGTACTATATTCTAGCATAGCTTGGTCTGTGCACATGTAGTAGTAGTATAAATACTATTTCCAAGTAGACCAAGACTCCCCAGTCTTGTTCTCTTGGAGTTCTCCCCTTAAAGGCGACTCTACTCTTTTTTCCTCTCTTGTCTTTCTCTAGCCCAGAGTGACCTAGCAAGCTTCACTTAACAGTGAGTCTTTAAGGGCTGTTTCAGCGAGCACACAAAGTGCATCGCATGAGTACCCTGCAGATATGATGGGCAATGCTGAACGTCATCCAGATGGGCCCAACAAGCCTGAAGGCATAGGATGGCAAGATGGCAAGCAGAGGGAAGAGAGAGTCAAGAATGGCCCAGAGGTCATAGACCAACAGCAAATCATGATTTAGCTGTGCAGTACTGTGAGGCACTGCACAGCAAGTTACAATTGTCACAGTGTCACAGAAAGGTCCCCCTTTGTGCAGCCACGGCACAGAGCACAGAGCACAGTACAGATTTGGTAAAGCTGTGCAGGTCCATACAAATCCTAACACACTGTACCGACTGAAGTCCCTGTACAGTGCCTGCAGTAGACTCAGGGTGTTGATATATTATATTCTTTTTCCAGCCATTCCATTTAGTTTGAGTAGTAGAATAAAAATGGTATATTTTTGTAGCTAAGTACAAAATACTAACTACATGTTGGCACTCATGAATCCGTGTGGTCATCAGCATCGTCGTTGGTTTGGTGGTGATTGTGCCACCACATTGTTGTCAGATCATTGATGTGGTGGTGGCTGGCCACCATGTAGTCATCATTGTCGTTATTGATGTGGTGGTGGCTGGCCACCATGTAGTCATCATTGTCGTTATTGATGGGGTGGTAGTGGCTGTGCCACCACATCATCATCATTGTCGTTATTGATGGGGTGGTAGTGGCTGTGCCACCACATCATCATCATTGTTGCGATGTCATTATTGGGGTGGGGGTGGCCATCCACTGGTCATCATTAACATCCTTGCATTGCCGATGGGGTGATAGTGCTGCCAGGTCATTGTGATGGGGTGTGATGGGGGCTGTGTTGTGGTCATCAACATCATTGGGGTGGTAGTAGCGCCACCACATCAACGTCATCATCCCAATGTCATGGTTTGGCTGAGGGTGGTGGTGGTGGTGGTGGGTGCCACCTTGTCGTCGGTGTTGAGGTGGGGGTGGCTGTGCCACCAGGTCATTGTTGTCATTGTGTCATTGCTGATAAGGTGATGGTGGCTGTGCCACTGTGTCATGGTCATCAACATCAGGGTGGTGGTAGCACCACTGTGTCGACATCAACGTTGTTGCATTGTTGCATTGCTGCCATTGGTGTGGGGGTGGCATGGCCAGCGAGTTGTCATCATGGTGGTGGTGGTGGTGATGGCACCACTGTGTCGGTGTCATTGTCATCACCATTGTGTCGTTGCCATTGGTGTGGGGGTGGCATGGCCACTGAGTTATGGTGGTGGTGGTGGTGCCATGTCAATATTGTTGTCGCCATGTCATCGCTGTTGGTGTGGGGGTGGTTGTGCCACTGAGCAGTAGTCATCCACGTTGTCAAGGTGGTGGTGGCGCCACCATGTCATCGTTGTCGCATCGCTGCTGTTGGTGTGGGGTAGGCCATGCCACCAAGTGGTTGTTAATGACAACAATGAGGTGGGAGGAGGGGTTCTGAAAGACGGTGGGTGGGATGGCCAAGGGACAAGGGGGTACTTATGCTTGGCAATTGGAGCATTCCATGGGTAGCCCTGTGACATTGGGGCATCAGTGAATGTGGTCGTCGTTGCGTCGTCACTGGTCACCATTGGGGTGGGGGCGCGTTGTCATTGTCATTGATGTGGTGGTGGCAGTGCCACTATGTTCGAGTTGTTGGCAGTTTGGTGGTGGTTACACCACCATGTCATTGTTGTCATCAACTATGTGATGTCATGGTTGCGGCATTGGCGTGTTGGTGGTGGCCGTGCAACCATGTCATCGTTGTCGCCATTGCCAGCATGGTGGCTGTGCCATTGGGTTGTTTTTGTCGCATTGTCAGAATGGTGGTGGGTGTACAATTGTTGTCATTGTGTTGTCACCGTCAGGGTAGTGGTGGGTGTGCCACTGCATTGTTGTTGTCATTAGTGTGGTGATGGTTGTGCCAGGGGTGACAGACATGATGGGTGTGGTGAAGACAACAAACATGATAACATAATCCCAATCTTATGAAAATTCAACAAGGCCCCACCAAGACATGTAACCTAATTAGATTTTACTATTTTACTATTAGAATCTATAAATGACTATGATAACTGTCCAACCTGCATGCTGTCGGACTGTGTTGGGTGAGCTCGTGTCATCAGGGTGAATGCTGTAAGTATCCTGTGATAATCTGCCCAAATCGGAGTTTTACTGTCACTTGCTGTGCAGGGAACTCAAAAACTGTGGGTCATTGTGACATCATGCTGTAATGGCTGTGTCACTTAGGTGATTGTTCCAAAATCAGGTTTTGCTGATGATGACAACAATGATGATGATGATGAACCCATTGTAGAGGAAGTGCACAGAGCGCAGGATGAAGGGGAAAGTGCCAAGACACGTCAAGAAGCATCAATCAAGAGGGAGAGATGAACTGTGACCACATGTGACCGATTGATGACAGTAGTGGAAGAAGGTCAGCGCACCTTATGGGTTGACAAGGACGTACCAGGAATACCCCACCACCATCCACCACCATCCCCTATGTCAGATGAACCACTGCATGATGAGACAAATCAGTGCAAAAACACCCAACAGTCAAGCACACAAATCGAGCCAGTTGAGGCGGGAGACCAAGCGAACCTGACGGGAGTGTCAGGATGCGATGAGAACATCGAGGACATACCTGACAAACCCCCAGTCCCACCTAAACCACCAGATGAAGCTGTGGACCATGCAAACAAACCCCAGAGCGTGAAGCTCGAGGGGGAGGGAGAAATAGCTTCCAGCTTCAAGATGGAACCCACGGAGGGTGTGGCGGACATGTCGAGGTTGTCAGGCAGTGTTGAGGTTGTCAGGGACGTGTCAAAGAAGCTGCGGAACACATCAGAACCAGTGCGCAAACAGTCAGAGCTGAGTGAGGAGGAGAACTCACCAGATTGAGCTTGGATCGAGCCAGACAAGCCGAAACGCGAAGCAGCAGCACAGCGCAGTTACCAAATGATCCAGGGACACCCTAGGAACGTCAGAAACAAGTGTGTTGACAGAATGAACACACCAAATCAAGATACCAGGCCAGGAGATCATATGGGTCCACAGGAGGTGTTGAGAGTTGGCGAGGGAGATTTGGGCTGTGGAAACATTGTTGAAGGCGGCGCACACGATGAGGTACATCCCAAGAGTGACAGGAATGAGTGCATCATTGAAACAAGCACACTATGTCGAGATAGAGGGCCAGGAGACCTCATAGAGGTCCAGGAGGTGAGGAGAGACGTCAAGCGTGATTGGAAGCATGAGAAGGATGTGGATGGCGTCCATATCGATGGGAGAGGTGATGAACAGACTGCTGCAATGAGTGCAGCATGCCGCAAGTCGAAACAAGTCGAAACAGACACACTAGCTGAATACTAGGTGGATCAGCATGGAAAGCAGAAGTGCTGGAAAGCGGACATACCTGAGGTGTCTGTACCACCATCCAACTACCCCAGATGGCCTACACACCACGCTGACCCACCATGTCACATTTATTTGATGCTCTACTTGACATACATTCTAAAGAGGTATATATGAGACTACAATCCTGGAGTGAGGTGGTGATCCAAAGGAATTGGTGGGGAGGGGGGATACTTTGGTGTGGGTGGGAGGATCTGCTCAGGGTGGGAATTGGTGTCATCTGCTGGTATAGAAGTCACTGTAAGACAAGACATAGGTTATACATCAACATTGGTCTCTGGATCACTTGCGATCTAAGGTCCTGTTTAAGGGAGAAAGTGAATGTTGATATTGGTCTCTAGGTTGCTTGACTCACTTGTGATTGAGGGCCCTGCTTAAGTTACAAAGAGTGTGGGCTGGAAAATATCAATGTCAGTCTCTGAGTCATCAGCAATTAAGGGCCTTGCTTAAGGCAAAAAGAGAACGTTAATGTTGGTCTCTGGGTTACTTGCACTTGAGGGCCCTGCTTGAGGTAAAAAAAGCACAGGCTGGACAACATCAATATGCCCTTGTGTCCAGTCACAGCAGATCATAAATTTCCATAGTCAATTACTGTGTGTGAGCTATGCTAAAGACCTATTTATCCAGAGAGTAAGTTCTCCAGGTCGACCTCCTCACCCTAGTAGAGAAGTTCAGCATCCTCCAACCAATGCTCAAATTTCTTGTTGCCATTGAGGTTAAAATAGGCCATTACTGCATCTGTGACCAATTTTGCAATGCTATAGGACTGTAATTTTTTATTTGTATCCATTTGCAGCATGTATTTCATATGATGTAGTACCATACCACACAGAACAATCACGCAGTTCTTGTACAACTCTACTAGTGCATTTGATGAGAGCTAACATACCCAAGCAAGTCATGAATTCTCACTCCGAGGGGTTGGATATTCTGGAAGACCCATTACCATATGGCACAAAGTCTCTCTGGTAGAGATATGTGACTGGTTTGTTACAAACCTACCTGACTTGTGATCAACAAACTGGGAGAGCTCAGTGAGCTGCATGGTGTCCATGTAGAAAAGCTCTTCTTGTGAAGCCAGTGACTGGGGTGTATACTGAGTGCAACTGACCCAGAGGCATTGTCACAATCCATAAATTCACCAAGTCCAACTCCGGCCAACTCCAGAATATCTCAGAACACTGTTTGACCTCAGACCTAGATATTGACAAGTCCAACTCCGTTCCAACTCCGGAATACCTCAGACATACCTTGAACTTGTACCTCCAAACTCTGTACCTCTAATCAACTCCCTTCAGTTCTAGCTTGCATTTCACCTGTTGATCGGTACAGCCCACCCCGGCTATGTTCTGTGCTCCGCTCTGATTATCATTCTGCTCCTATGTACATCACCTCACACAGTATTTACAGATCCAGATCTCCTCCGGACTTTTAGTGTATATAATACTTCTGTATTCTCCGTCGTAGTAGTAGTACAAATATCTCATCAAAACTATCCTAATCTTGTCCAACCTCCTCATCTTACTATTCATAGCCTTGTCTACCATACCCAACCCTCCCATCTATATACACCCTCTTTATAATCTTCACCCCGAACCTCCAAAATACAAGGACCAGTGAGTCTGGCAAGGGCACAACACATAAGTCCTATGCCAATGTTCTCAACAACTCCACTCCTCTGGTCATTTTGCCCTCCGACACCTCCGGGCATTGCTGCTAGTCAGTAACCCATGTCAGCACCTCCTATGCACCTTGTCCAAATGGACTTTGGTCCATCAAACTCAGACTTGACTCGTAACCTCAATAGCTCCAGTACACCTTACCTCAACATCTCTGGATCTCCACTTGAGCTAGACCAGTTAGGAGAAATATGGACTGTGACAGGCATGATGCTAGTATGCCCAAGATATCAGCAATGGCTGTAGCTGCATGAATACACTTACATCAGATCCCCAGCCACTAGATGCACAACCTCCATATGCATCTTGTCCAAGAAGGTGGTAGTACTTTTTGTCGGGTTGGTAACTTTGATGAGATAGGAAGGCAGCTCACTCCTAGTAAGCATTCCCTTCTTGGGGAACATAAGGACCCAGTTTTTGGCCCCAGACATCAGGATGATGAAGGTGCACATACACTCTACATCATGGTAAGGGTACGTGAATATTCTTGTGTAATGCAACAAACCCCAAGAGCAGCTCATCCAAACATCTCTGTGGATCAACTTGTCACTAATGGAAACTGATTGCTGGGTTTGGTTCCACCTAATGCATTGCCCATTGTCCAATAACCTGCAAAGTGATGTTGAGCCTGTAGAACATGGATACAAAATAGATATAAGACTTACTGAAATAGTTGGGAAACTGAATGTTGGGCCAGGGGGTACTTCAGGGCCACCCTCAACTGGTCAGGATTGTTGATGGCTGCCATAAATTCTCCCATTGTCAACCTCACATGGAGCTTGCTGAAATTGTATGCTTGCATTCACATGTCTAGCGTACCAATTTATCAGTATGTGGGGGATGGGATGACTGTACACACATACCATGACAATCTAGGCTTATCTGGTCTGACATTTGAAAGGCCTTGTACAACCCTCCTGAAGAGAAGTTGAAGCTGCTTGTACCAACATACCCTTTTAACCACCACACTCTTGTTGATCGAGAGGGCTTTCTGCACTGCACTGAGCAACCTTTCGTGGTGATCATGCTTTGAGAGGAATGTTATGTTGCTTGTGGGGGTGGATTCAGGTAATTTTGCTAACACTTGGACATACTGAAGATCATTGTGGAGTGTATTTACCACTTCATTTTTGGTTTCTTCTGGCAAAATACAGGAAGAACGGTCTATTGTACACTTGTCCACTGAATCATGGGTGCATCCACATGGAGCTGGACACCTCCAACACCAATCATGAGATCCAGTGGTATCTCAGCCTCTCCACTATAGCTGATTCCCTGCTTGTAAAGGTTGGAGGTTGGGGCACTTGTGTTGTCCATTTGATCGCTCTGAGGTAGTCTGGTAAATCTGGGTTTGAAATTGGCATGAGGCATGGCTTCTCACCGTCAGCTGACTGAAAGGTTCATTTTTGACCTTTCTGTAGCCATGTGTATGTAGGATAAGTTGGCACATTAATGATAAGTTCCCAGCCTAAATGATAAGCCAACCTGATAAGTCTTGCTTGACTCAATCATTCCCTCGCATCCATCATCTGGCAGCATCAAGTTCGTGCTATTCCTTAAGGCTTCCAAGACTTGAGTACTGGCTTTCACCATGGATTCTGATGATCTGATGGACCTTGATGATGCAGCAGGCAGTATTGCACCGACACTATGCACTCATGACGAAAACATTTGAAATGTTCTTTAAGCTCTTCGAGGAGGCCGCCTGTCACTTCTGGACTATGCCTGCACATTCTTGACTTATTGAAACAAGATTTCAGTGTACCAAAGGCTCTTCCTTGCCAATCCATCAGGAAAGCTCATCAAGATGCTCGATCTTGTGTTCAAGACTGAACAGGGTTGCATGCATGTTCTACATTGGATGGAGCCTCATGTGATCAATCTTGTGTCAAAAAAAGGTCTCCGATGAGATGGACACCATCAAAAAAACACTCAGAGGGACTATTGATATGATCACTCCAGACAGCCTTCATATATGGGACATCAACACATTTATCAAATCCTTGGTTGACATGAAGGCTCCCATTACTGGCCATATACTTTGGACCACTGCGCAGATGGACTGTGCCAAACAAAATAATAAAATCAAGTCTTGTAGTACTGTATGCAACCCTGTCTTAGTATGCAGTGCGAAACATAATATATTGATCTTTTCAAGGCATGTAATGTTATAATCACGCAGCTCGTGAAAGAGCATTTGCAGCTAACTATCTATTTTGCAGCACCATTCATGCTGTTCCTCTGGACAAACAGAGCCTCCTGTCAAACCATTGAAGCCTTGCACAAGTGTCCCCTGTACATCTTGTTCTCTTCTCTCACCAAACTCTTCAACCGTCTTGCTTTGCAAGTGCTCAACCAGGCTGCTCGATTTGCACATGGCCCTTGTGTCGTGTGCTATGACAACATCAATATTAGCACATCGATCTTTGTTGAACAACAAGCATCTGTGCCTGCAAAAGTCCAATCAAGAACATTCACCATACTTTAGGAAGTGCAAAATGGTGATCCCGCTCACATGCATCTATCGCCAATACTTGTGCATGCACAGCAAGCCTCAGACCTTCTCTTCAGCCATGATGTTCTACCAAGCTGAGACCAGATGGAGTTGTATCATAGAAACTTTGTGTTCATATCATCAACATTCTACTGGATTGTTGCAAACACTTTGAGAACTATAAGAAACAGCCAGCTCTTCTTCATTCTGAGTGCCAAAAGATGCCACCAGGTTATCAGACCAAACAGTACCCCCTCCATACTTCAACTATCAATGAGAGCTAAATTCTGGGAACATCGCAGTCATTAACGACGTCTACATAAATCAACTGAAGATGACACACGAACAACTGGTGGATGTAGCAATCCTGAGCATCAATAATCAGGCTATGAATACCCACATACATGGTGTGAAGGCTTTTTGAATGAAGGACATCAATCCATTTACTTGACTTCAAGTCATTCAACTTGGTTTTGGCCTGTTCCACCTCTGCATGAACCTGATCTGGGCACTTCTGCATGTCCATTGGAGCTTGATTCATCAGGTTGGGAGTCTCTCTTACTTCTTTGCTCTTCTCAACTGCACATGACTTGGGTATAAACATCCCAATTATCATACACTGTTGGCTACATTTCTCCAAATCCTATGAGGAATCATCCTGAATGCCTGGAAGGTTGACTGCGGGTACACCTCATTTGGCCCATTCACTTCATCAAATCCATCACCAGATGAACTGGTCAGAATTCCTGATTAGATCATTCTCAACCATGCCACCATTGCAGCACTTAATACTGACAATGCTCATTGTAATTTCTGTCTCTTTACTCATGATCTCTTATATGTCCTAGAGCTTGTTTACACGACATTGGAGGGAGACTTTGGTCAGATTGAAGATGTTCTAGGGAACTTTGCAATGATCTTCCATGGTGCCAGTTCCAATAATTATTGTTCTGACATTCTCCATTTTCTCTACAATCTCAAAAAGGTCTAGACACCTGAGTTTGCATGAGTGGAGATCATTCCAAGTCTAGTAATCATAATCAACAGTATAATGTATACAGGGACATCATGCGTGATAACATGTTGGTCAACTTGACTATTGACCTGAATATAGAACACCTCATTAGGTTTCTCAAGATAAGACACAGTTTGAGTCAAGTGAGTCAAGTGAGTCAAGTGACCAGCAGCCTCATCATTCATCATGTACTGGTAGCATTTCTTTGTTGCGAAAGGAGTATACGTGACTTGGGATCATTTGGGTGACATATCTGCAGCAGTTGATCTTTTACAAAGTGTTCACAAGCAAGTCAGCCATGGACTCGGTATTGCATATCAAGGAATTGGCCATACCACACCCAATGTCTCACTGGCCATCAATAAAGTTGCATACAAAGCTAGCAAGCTTGAGCTTCATATTTCCAAGCCAAATAGGCTCAAAAGCAATGTTGTCAAGCCTGTGGTCAACACCCTAGCCATTGGCACACAGAAATCAAAGTCTTCAACATAAGCAATGTTCAATAGAAAGGTTTGAGCTCCAGTGGAGGTCCGGAGGTGTCGAGGTAAAGGTGTACTGGAGCTATTGAGGTTATGAGTTAAGTCTGAGTTTGATGGACCAAAGTTTATTTGGACAATGCACATAGGAGGTGCTGACATGGGTTACTGACTAGCAGCAATGCCCAGAGGTGTCGGAGGGCAAAATGACCAGAGGAGTGGAGTTGTTGAGGACATTGGCATAGGACTTATGTATCGTGCCCTTGCCAGACTCACTGGTCCTCGTATTTTGGAGGTTCAGGGTGAAGATTATAAAGAGGGTGTATATAGATGGGAGGGTTGGGTATGGTAGACAAGGCTATGAATAGTAAGATGAGGAGGTCGGACGAGATTAGGATAGTTTTGATGAGATACTTGTACTACTATTACGACAGAGAATACAGAAGTGTTATATACACTAAAAGTCCAGAGGAGATCTGGATCTGTAAATACTGTACAAGGCAATGTACATAGGAGCAGAATGATGATCAGAGCGGAGCATGGAACACAGCTGGGGCGGGCTGTACTGATCGACAGGTGAAATGCAAGCTAGAGCTGAAGGGGGTTGATTGGAGGTACAGAGTTTGGAGGTACAAGTCCGAGGTATGTCCATTGACTTGAGGTCAAAGGTTGTCCGAGGTATTCCGGAGTTGGAATGGAGTTGGACTTGTCAATATCTAGGTCTGAGGTCAAACAGCATTCCGAGGTATTCCGAAGTTGGCTGGAGTTGGACTTGGTGAATTTCTGGGTCGTGACAAGAAACTATTCAGCATAAGAGAAATGGACATGAATTCTATCATTCGCAGTACTTGACATACTCCACTCAACTACCTTGATCAAACAGCTCATAATCTGATCCAAGATCAACTCCCCAAACAATTTCTAACAACCCTGTCTGACATGGAGAAGATCAATGCCCTCTGAGCATGTCTTATTATCTGGTTCCTTACTCAAGGAAGACTTGTTCCATGCAAATTTCAGCTTGAAGCTTCCCTCACTATACTACAGCACTGTGACACAGTTATCATTGCTGGCACAAGGAGCGGAAAGACACTGTGTTCAATAATTCCCATGCTATTATGACCAGAATCCATATCAATCACCATATCTCCACTCAAGCATCTGCAGACGACTCAGGTGAGACTCCAGATTCCATGATCAGTGCTAACACCATGAGTCTATCTGCAATCAATGTTACTACCATCCATGCACAGGTCCTGGAGTGTCAGAAGTATGCTATCAGTACAATTGCTATCAATGAGGATACTCCAGAAGATACAAAACTTTGGAAGGTATAGATCTTGTAACTTTTGTGTGAACATTTAACAGATCTCAACAGACTATTTGAGCAGGAGGATACCAACATCTGATAGTTTTACTGGAACAGCTTGGGATGTACAATGGCCATCTCCCTCAACTAGCACATCTTATCCATCAAGATTGATCATTCAGCAAGATGATTAGCCATGTCCACATCGACAAAGCCCATAATGTATATATGACAGACCTCCCACATCATGGTGAAGATGTGTTCCGACCAGCCTATGGCAAGTTAGGCAAGTTGCGTATCTTTCTCCCAAAAGGCATCCCATTTCAGATGCTATCAGCAACGTTACCCCTGCATATTCTCTCCACTATTAAGGAATAACTTATAATATCATCAGACTATCTCAAAATCAGACTCTTGATCAACCACCCAAACATCATGTATGCTACAATCCCATTGGTTGGTGGCCTTCACAACTTTCAAAATCTTGATCTCTTGCTCCCACGAGAATTTCACCCCCCTATGGCCATTCCGAAGCTGCTTGTCTTCCATGATTGTAAACAATATATGACTGATGCAGCTGCCTACCTTGACGCAAGATTACTGCTCAATATTCACGACTGTGGTATCATCAAATATTACCACAGCAATATGTCAGCAGAGTATCTACAGCCAACATTTGAAGATTTCTCATCACCTAATGGTACCTGCTGCATACTGCATGCTACTGCTGGTGCGTCAGTGGTAAGTAATGTTCTGTGATATATTATGAGTTAATCTTTTTCTTGTAGGGCCTTGACATCTGAGGCATCTTAATAGTTATACAATATGGTATTTGTAAGAATATGGCCAAAGCAGTGCAGTGAGCAGGATGTATGGTTCAGGACCCTGGTCTTCATGGTCTCTACCTTGCAATGCTAGAACTGTGGGCACTTGGATTGACGTTAGCTGAGGACCAGTGTTCTGCCGGCAATCCAGACAAGCCCTGTGTGGGGAGGCAAAGAAGAATTCCTCAAAACAGGACTGAACTAGCTATGTATCCCTTTGATTCACCCAATTTCAAACCTGTCTTCATAAGTTCCTTGTAGAATACCTTGATGATCAGTCACTAGAAGGTTATAACAACTAATTGTGCAGCCATATCACACTGATAACAATTTCTGTAGCATTATCCTATACAGTATTGTGGTGTTGTGACCATCATGGTTACAATGACTTCAAGCTTCAGACATTCATTTATGGTGAGCCATATACAGGCAACCCTTAGGTTCCAGCACCTGGAACAACAGCAAAACGCAAGTGAAATCAACTCTGTGTGGCAGTGGAGCGCCAACGGCTACTCGACATACTTAAGGCATGGCGAAAATAACTCATGACAGTGATTTTTACCGAGGTGTCTGGCCAATCGAGCAACTGATCAACAACAATGCAAACTCCTCACCAAGACCCATCCAACAGCAATCACATCACCATCAGATCTCACAACACTCCTCCAGGAATCTGAAGCATGGGAAGCCAACTATGGCACTGAGCTTTTTGCAATCATCCAGCAATTCGACTGGGACAAACAGCACCAAGGCAAGGCTTAACATCTGCCATCCACTACATCAAGTGAGACACACCCAGCTGTGAAAAGTGCCAAGGGTGGTGTAACAACACCAAAAATCATGTATACATTCACCTGTACAGACACCTGAGACCTTTGCCGCTATGTAAACATCATTGTTGACTCAGATTCAGAACTTAAGAGGTCAAATGAAGCCTGTGGAATCTCATTCTCCTCACCCTCGAACACTTCGCCTGCCATCATAGCTAGACCAGTCAGGAGAAATATGGATTGTGACAGTTGTCAATGATTGTGACATGTAGTAGATTGATTGCAATGTGTTATTCTCAATTCAATAATCTAATAATTTCATTTATCACATCAATATATTTTCTCAGATTTTTAAACATCATTATTCCATTGGCTGAATGTCAGCTGATGGTGAGAAGCCATGCCTCACGCCAAATTCAAACCCAGATTTACCAGACCATCTATTGATGGTTTGCCTCATGCAATATCTTTTAAATGGGCTGGTTACCAGATTAGCTCTGAAGGTGAACACCAGATGTTGCTGGCTGACTGGCATCATTGAGTTGAGAATTTGAATCCTCAGTATTAGAGGCGCTTGCTTGTTGAGGTAGACCATGAGCAGCTTTTGGCTTGGCTCTGCAAAGTCACAATGTTACAACTTGTTCTTTTTCTCCTTACCTTGTACTCTGGTGTTCAACCCTTGTACATGGACATTATTTTCTTTTTGTTGCTGACTCATTCCACTCACCCTTATCTCTTATCTCACTTGCTTCGTCAGTGACTAACTTTCACCATGTTCTATTCCATTCTCTGGCATTCTATGTCTGCCCTTACTATGTTTGCCCTAGACTTGTAACTTGGGTATAAATACCCCAATACCTACTACATTGTACCTTAGCTTAGATCTCCTTGAATCTACTCTACTTGTCTTGAGCTCCTTCTGGCCTTGCATCAGTTGCTCTGAACCCTTGATCCTTGAAACCTTGTGTTCCTAGTGGAACGTCTTCCTCAGACTACGCATTACCATTAAGTGTGTGTTTAACTCTTTGAACCCTAGTCCCAATCTTTCAAGGCTATGCTCACCCCTATCTGGGCCAAGCATAACACATGACAGGTAAGGGGTGGATGAATCCAAAGGAGCATATCTTTCAACCTGTTTGTATTCCCAGCACTTATCACAGTGCACTTGTTGTTTTTCTTGAGACCTGGTAGGTAGGTGTGAGCTCTTCTGATCTCTTGAGTGTCAATGATACATGCATGTTTCCTCTTCATTTTCTGTGGCATTCAGTATTTTTCTGACAAACTGTCCTTTGCTATTGAGACATTACATAGTTAGCTTATGTTGCTACTATGATACGTGTAACGTACCTCATCCCCAGTCATGTCCACCATCTGCTTGGTCATTGTGTTGGATGAATGGAGATGATGGTGCAGGTATCTTTCCTCGATGAGCATAAGAGATGTGTAGTGTGAGAGTTAGCACTTATAATAATGGACATAACAGACATGCATGCCACTGCATGATGACACATGTGGGTGTAGTGTTTAAAGTCTGGTCTGGTCTGGTCTTTTGATCTTTTGTGAAATAATTGAACTGAGACTGGTCTTTTTGCAACCCAAATTTCATGCAACCAGATTCACTGTCAGCAACTGGTTGCCATGGCAGTTGCAACTGATTAGCAACTGGTCTGGCTCACAACTGATTCAAATTTATGAAAGCCTATACAATTTGACCAGTTTTTGAATTTTTAATGAATTATATTCAAATGAATATTAATTAAGTCATGTAATTTCACCACATTTCAACACTAGTGTTGAAATGCAGTGATTTTGGTGTATTTTTGGATATATTTACACCTTTACAGGTCTCAAAATCACTACATTTCAATATAAGTGTCAAATTGTGGTGATTTTTCTGCTGAACTTCAACACTTCTGTCAAAACATGGTAATTTCAAGGGTGAGTTTACACATTATATTATATATATATATATATATATACCATACATATACCATGCAACCAATGTTGGTTAGGTTCAGTTACCGGTCTTTTAATCAGTTCTTAACTGGACTTTAAAAGACTATGTGGATGTGGATGTTGAAGCAGGCTCCTTCCCACCACTACTGAAGAGGATCAAGGTGATATCCTAGTAGCAAATTGATAGTAGCAGAATTGACCAAGTGGCTGTGCACCAATTGGAACCCAGAACAATCTTAATCCTCAACCTGAAACGACCAGAACCCACCTAAGGGTCTAGTGTTTGTAGTTGCAAGAGTACTAGTGAGGATGTTCTGGGAAAACTCCAAGAGAACAAGACTGGAGAGTCTTGTACTACTTGGCTATAGTATTTATACTACTA
>JBBPNA010000404.1:0-23210 GCA_038090555.1 Boletus subcaerulescens | reverse complement strand
TCTTAGTCTGCATTCCCTGTACCAGTCCATACAGCCTGTTCCGGCTGTGTTCCGCCTCCATCAGTCATTCCTATGTACATTGCCTTCGCGCAGTAGTTTCGGACCCAGACTTCCTCCGGGTCTCTACTGTATATATACTCCTGTACTTCTCTGTCGTACTTTCAGTATGAAAATCAACTAAAGTCCTATTACTTCCAATCTTGCTCCTTCCCTATGATCTCCTCATCTCCTCCTTAAATCCCTGACCCTTTGAAATACGAGGATCCATGAGTCTGGCAAGGGCACGACACATAAGTCCTGCACCGATGTCCTCACCCCCTCTGCTCCTTGGCCCCTCCATCCTTCGACATCTCCGGACGTCGCTATAGTCAGTGACAAATGTCAGAGCCCCTATCTATCATCTCCGAACAGACTTTGTTCCATTATCCTCGGAGTTGGTCTACTACCTCTGGACTTCATTCCATCAAACCTCAATCCCTCCAGATCTCAGCCGGAGTTCAACAAGGAGAAATATGGTCTCTGACAAGTAGAGACATACAGGTATCAACAATACCTGAACACTATATAGAGGAGAGCTCACTCTGTATCGCTCTCCTCAGTTCTTATACTCTCTCTTATACAAGCATTATCTCTTTGCTTTTATAAACACCTCTGCTCCTCAAGCTAGCAACCTCTATCCTCAGACCTAGTGAGTACCTTCCACTAGGCACATACCTTCCTCTTGTCACTCACATTACGCTTGTGGCACCTACTGTCCTCACAGTAGAGATAAATGGAGTACCGTGCACTTCGTTAGGTTATGAGCCCTGCTTAATCAAGGCTTGACATCTTGTGCTTTTCTGTCACCCTTGATCTAGCAGAATGGAGGCTAGAGTTGCTGTGAGTTTCTCCCAGACTATTGTCCTTCTTGGACATTGTCTTATGCTCATCGCTACAAACATCCCCTTATATGCATTTAGGGCTGTTTACTTCTGCTCCTATCGTTCCCACTCCGTGCCCAGAGGATCCCCACTGTCATATTTGACTTACTGCCAATTTGACACCTTTTCATCTTCCTTGCCCTTCTTGCCAATGCCACATTGAAGAAGGAGAATACTGTGACAGTTTTACAGGACTTGGTGCCTATACATCTGGAGTTCATCACAAACAACTCGTTCAAGGTGGTTACATCTTTGCTCCAGCTTACAGACCCTTCAGAGGATGAACTAGATCAGTTTCAATTCTCTCTAACCTTCCAGACTTAGTCAATAGTCCAGAACCGATTCCTATCCCTCCTCTTCCTGCACCATCTCCTTCCCTACCACCTTATACTCTGTCACACGATTCTCTTAATGGTGAACCTCTCCTTATCCCAGTGCTGGAACTTAAATCTAGGCTTACCTCCAATGAGCTTCAATGCCTTCGAGAACAGTCTTTGGCAACAGTCCGTCGAGTATCACTTGACACCTTTGGCCAACCCAGATCAAGGAGGAATACATTGGGAGGCAATTTTCCAAGATCCCCTTCCGCTACCACTGAAGAATCTCTGCCACCCTATACATCATCAAGGGAGGGTAGTCCCTTTTCTTAGACAGACACGCTTTGGACCTTGGGTTCATTTGAGGAAATCCCACCAAATGGTGACTCCTTTCCAGGTGTCAATAGCTGAGACTTCTATCCAGGATGATTCTATCCTTGCATGTTCATTCATGTTCAAGGATGAATCTCTTTCCTCTGCTTATGCTGGTGCCAGATGGGCTTTCCCCTCTGAGACTTATATTTCTACCCCACTTGCATTAGTACACTTCCAAGGTTATGAAGTTCTTCACAGAGATTTCTTTCCTCCTCTTTCTCACTTTGATCCTGGAGACATTTATCGTTATCACAACGTTCATAAGGTTCTATATGATTCTCTCTCTCCAAACATTTATATCGGTGATCCCATTGATTGGTATAACCAATTCACTAGGCAATTGGCTCCTACTCCAACCCAGCAGTACTGGAATTACAATTTCGACAAGTACCTTCGCAAAAGCTGGAGATCTGTGAACCCTGTCCAACACAGGCTTCAACAGCAGATTAGGAAGTGTTCAACCCTTCCTGAGATGCAAGAGGCTTGCCTCCACAGACTCTATGGAGAACAGGATGAAGGCAGACCACCTTGTCGTGCTGCTGCCATTGCTGGTGAAGTTCAGAGACGTTCCCTCTTGTAATGGATCGGATCGGACATGGGCAATGTATATTTCTTGAGCACTGGGACTTGACAACATGGTTGAGGAACTGATACTCTTGATGACAGTACATCTCTTCTTCTGATTTGAACATTGACTGTTCTTTCCAACAGATATGTCAGCATCCATTCCAGCTGTTGCAGATTGATGGATTGATGGATCCCTTCTTAGTTACATTCCAGTCCTTGATGGACAGAAAAACTATTCTGTTTGGAGTGCTAGAGTTCAAGGCATCTTAGCCTCGATAGGTGGACAAGGTTTCATAAATGGAACCCTTAGATCAACACAGAGGATAGCTGCTATAGATGAAGCAGCTTGGAAGGCCGCAGATTAGAAGATTCTAGGCTTCCTTTCGATCACTGTGAATGATGAACTTTCTACCACTGCATTGACTACCTGGACGGAATTCCAAGTTAACACAGGAACTACAGCTGCACCTGTTCAAACGACCTACCTATGGTCTAAAGCCTACCACTTTTGGGATCTTTTATCTGATTGTTTTGCCTCAAAAGGCATCACAGGGCAGTTCTACTGGCTGCATAAGGTTCTTCGCACTTGCATTAGAACCCAACATGCATCAGAAGATATTTCGGAGATACAGCAGTATTTCACAGGCATGTTCAACGCAGGCCTTGTACTACCCAAATCTCTTCAAGCCATGTTCATACTGGCACAACTCCCTGATGATTTCGAAACACTTCGCTCTACCCTTATCCATACCACTCATGAAGACAACTTCACTGTGGACAACAACATTCAAGCCATCCTTCGAGAAGTAGATCTTTAAAGCTCGAAACTTTGCCCACTTTCTTTGTGCATCACTCATGTGTAAGTGCCCCTGCCTCACCAATCTTCCTCGTCCTCGTCTTTGAACAGGACGAATGTCATTCATCATGGCCCTCCACAGCAGAACAAGTGGAAGAACCAATGACAGCCTAACCAGCAGTTGTCAGGCCAATCTTCATCTTCTGGGGGAAACCCAAAGAAGAAGAGACATTTGAATAACGAGAAGAGAGGATGGTACAATCAGTGCAATGCTGATAAGAAAGGAAAAGGCAAAGTATCTGCTCAGGTATTGATGGTAAATGAGTTTACTAACTCTAACCCTGATCCCTACTATGGGATGGTCAAGGAAGACTTTCAATCTACCTCTAGACTTCAGGAAATGGATATTGAGCATCAAAGCTTCGATTCCAATGTTGTTGAACATGGATGGGATGGACCATTAGATGATTCAATGGACATTTCGCTGGACATGCAATCTGCTGTCCACTAGTCCTTTCGTTCCTGCCGTCTCTCCCTCTGAACCTTTGGAGAGTATGGATCAAGCTGGTAGGATCACCAAGCCGAAGAAGAAGAAGACTATCTTTGTGTTAGGAGGGTTAGTCATGGGATGATCGTTACCTGGTCGCTCAATCAGAGAGTTTCCTCTCAAGAAGGAGACTTCCCCTACTTTAATGATTATGATCCAGTTTCCTTCACTAGCCTCTCACGTGGCATCTAGGGGATGACGATGAGAGAGACCCCCTTACCTCCTAGTGATGTAACAAAAACTGAGAATCATATCTTCTCTTCTGCCTGGTACACTATTGAAAACACACTAAGTCCAACTCGTTCACATTGGATGATTGACAGTGGCTGCACTGATCATGTCACTCCATATTTGGATGACTTCGCTCATCTCTCACAAGGAACCAAGAATGCTTCAATTGCTGATGGTTCCCTTGTCTCCATGTATGGTCCTGGTAAGGTTATCCTTTGACCTCATGGAAGTGACCCTTTGGTCCTTGAACGAGTATGGTATGCATCTTGAGCATCTCACAGACTCTTGTCTGTTGCTACCCTGACCTCTCAGAACTATCAATTTGAAATCAATTCTGCAGAAACTCGTATCTGGAACAACTGAGGACATCTGGTAATCTGGGCATCTGCCTCATTTCCAGATAACAATCTGCACTGGTTTCAGTCTTCCATGATTACTTCAGGGAAGATTGCTTCGGTAATCTTTCTCTTTGTGGCACCTTCAGTTTGGACACTGCTCCAAGAACACACTCCAACAGCTTCATAATCACACTTCTGGCTGTCCAGACATTACTAAACTCATTTTAATGCATCCCAATGAGGTATTCCAGAATTCTCTGTGAATTGAGTAAACATGGACACCATAAGTGCTATGTTAGGACATGTACTGACAGCTAGGTACATCAGTGACCCAAGTACTGCATGGAACAGGACTTGTCACATGGTTGCAATCTTGGCAGCGGATTTGGGTGCTTGCACTCATGAGAGCTGAATGTTGGGATCCATTGGTATAGATACCAGTTTCTGATTGGTGAAATTGTATTTCATGAGTATTGCCTTGATACAGAACTGCTGGGAGATTGAAATGGTGTAAGTGTCATGGTCGTGGGCCACCTTCATTCTGAGTAGCCAGGCGATAGGTCCTAAATTTGTGATTGTGCACCATGTGCCAATTTTGTCCTTGAAAGCTTTAATGAGCTTTCTCAACGAACCAGTTATCATGCAGTCATGAACATGGGCAGCTAAAATCAATAGATTGTTGCCTATTCAGGTGACAAAGACTCCCCAATCAACCTCAATTTGTTTAAGATCAAGTTTGTTGAGTTCTCTGCAAGGATGCTGATACCATTTCAATGTGCCTTGTTTCGACCCATATACAGGCAATGAGGTCTCTACCATGCTCATTAAAGCCAAGAGGTAATTCCATGTATATGATCTCATTGTCATTGAGTTTTCCATTGAGGAATGCTGAGTGAAAATCAAAGTCCTCAATATCCCAATTGTGATGAGTGGCAATGATGAGAATGAGGCAAAGGGATGAGAGGTGGGCAACTCATGCATATGTTTCATAGTAATCAATGCTGTACACTTGTGTGAATCTATGCGCAACGAGACGTGCCTTATACTTATCAATTTTGTCTGCTGAGTTCTCCCTAATCTTGAAGACGCATTTACAGTCAATGACATTTGTGCCTTTTGCTGGTCAGGATATGACATCCCAGGTATGAGCATTGTCAAGACTTTTCAGCTTGGCTTTGATAGCTTCATCTCAGCATGGCCAGTCTGCTTGTGTTCATGCCTCATTGATTGTGCATGGCTCCAATGCTTCAGTCTTGCTTACATTAGCATGCATTGCATAAGCCACTGCCTCATTATCTTTCCATCTATCAGTGGTGACAGCCATATCAGCTTCTGTGGTCGCATTCTCTCCCTTGCTCTCACAACAGCTCTCAAGAGCCACCACTTGAATCCCACAAGGCAAAACAGGTCCTCCAACTCAACTGTTGTGTGTGCCTTTGTGGTTACACAACATCCACATATACAGTGACTTGGTGCACTCTTGTATTGAGCGGCATGGTTCAATAATGGGTGGAGGTGGTACTGGATTAACTGGAGCTGCTGAGGGTTTTAAAGGTGAGTCAGGTGAGGTATTCATTGTTTTGTCAATGGCTGGCTCACTGCACTGATCATTTCCTTTAGATTTCTCATTCTCTCTCTCAATCTGTGCACTTGCCTGTTTAGAATCAGCTTTCCCATGCTTGTCAAATGACATGTTGCACTCAATGCACACCATTCAATGGTATTTGCCATATACCCAATGTGCACCACTATCGGCATCAAAACTAATCCAGCGCCCTTCCCAGGCCCTTGCATCAAGCTTGGAGCCATAGTCTTGTGGACCCATACATGCATCCCCCATTCAGGTAAGTGTGTTAGCTTCAGCGTCTTGCCATCGAGTACATAGGATGCCATGCAGTTCTTTACCCAGATGATGTGCACTAACACTTCGCCCCACAGGTTCTTTGGCAATCCACTTGTGCATACCTGCTCTAAGAGTGTCTGATTCAGCTGTTCAGCCACGCCGTTGTGCTGCAGTGTGTCATGCATGGTAAGCTTTCGTTCTGTACCTTGGGACTTTAGATAACAGGTGAACTCATCGCTCATGTATTTGCCACCATGATCGGATCACAACCATTTGATGGCAGTGTCATATTGGGTTTTTATCCATGCCAAATATGTTCAGTAGGCGTCGAAGGTGTTTGACTTTGCTGCTAGAAGGTATAGGTGCATGCATCAAGTATAATCATCTGTAAATGAAGCGTAAAACTTCTTATGGCCAGAGGTCTGCACATCTGATGGTCCCCAGATGTTGGTATGGACTTCATCACTGAAGTGTTTGTGCCATTTCGGCTTGTGTACATTGCCTATCAGTTTGCATATTGCTTTCTCATACTTGCAGGATTTGCACTGACCCATTGTTGTGTGTATAGGATTAAGTTTTATCCCTTCAACCATCTCTTTGGCCAGCATCTTGCAAATCATGAATGGTATAATATGTGATAATTGACAGTGCATCTCCATCATGGTGAGTACCTCAGTTGTGGTTGCAGCACCTGCGAATGTCTGTTTTGTGGTGTGTCTAACATGGTACAGGCCATTGCCAATGGGTATCTCTTCCACTAGCTTTTTATGGGGGTTGAAGATATGGCATACCAAATTGCAGAAGAGTGCAGCATAGCCTACTGCTGCCAGTTTGCTAATTGAGATGAGGGTTACACCCATGGATGGGCATACAGCACATTTTTCAAGAGAATGGATGCTTTTGAGGTGCCATTTGGTATCTCAATATGCAGATCTCCACACTCAATTGCATCAAAGGTGCGCTTGTTGGCAGCTGTTATAGGCTTAGGTGTGATGGGGGTGAATTTGATAAAATGCTCGTGGTAGGATGACAAGTGCTATGATGCACCACTGTTGTATAACTCAACTGTTGAGGATAGTCTGCCTGAGTGTGCTAGGGTAGCAAGAGGTAGGGTTGAAATTGTACCTGCCTCATTGTTGAAGCCATCTGCTAACCACACAGTGTCAGGCTCCTTTTTGTCAGTCGCAACATGTGCTGACTGGGATGACTTCAAATCTTTATTCTTCTTACCCCTCAATTTCCACCCTTTTGGTGCTTGGCCATGTTTGCCTTTTCCCCCTTCCCAACAGTCTTAGCCATGGCGACCATACCAGCCACAGTTGTTGCAGTCGCCATCAAACCTCTTTATATGCACTTTGCCTTTCTTTGCATCTGCATTGAAGGCTATGTCATTCTTCTCAGCTTTAGGTTTGGCAGTTCCTTGTGCAACTAACTGTTTATAGTTGTTAATGAGCATATCAATGAGTTTGTTGGAACATGACTGCAGTTTTCTGTAAGCTTATGGATGTCAAGATGAAGGTGAGAATAGTATTGTACAAGCAGGGTAATGACATGTAGATCATATTGAACAGGCCTTCATCTGACACAGGATGACCCAATAATGCAAGCTCCTCATGGAGAGCTTTGACTTTCTTGAAATGGGCCCACACATCACCATTTTCCTTCAACCTCAACTTGCCCAGGTTACCTCACCTTTCAACAGCAACAATCCGTGATAGGTTTTGAAACTTCTTTTTGAGAGCCTCATAGTACTTGTGTGCAGTCTTTAGGCTCATGATGTCAATGAAGATGGAGTCAGGAATAGTCACAACAATATGCTGCTTTATGGTGGAGTTCTCCTCATTCTATTTTTCAGCAGCATCATTATATGCATCAACAGCTATGATTGGTGTTCATCCTGCTGATTGCCCTGTGCTTGGGTTTGACAGGAATGGTTTTGTGCCATGAAGGTACCAGACAAGCTTTCTTGCTGACAGTTAGACTTTGAGCCAGTTCTTCCAGATGAACCAGTCTGTCGCTGAAGCATCCAGCTTCAGGACCTTGAGTACTCTATCTCCAGCCCTTGACATGGACATGCTGCAGGTGTGGTTTTCTGCAACAGGTACTGAGTCTCTTGTTCTTAGTTAGGAGTGTCAGGGCTCATAACCTGTAGCAAGTGTAAGACTACAGGAAAGTAGTAAGTAAGAGGTATAAAGTCTGTGGGAATAGTATCTAATCTCAGTTGACTATAACAAGCAACTGAGTTGTTCTAAAGAGACAAGTGAACAAATATATCTTACACATGATTATGTAATCACACATGACTAGACATGACATTTGAACTCCAACATAGGGGACACATTGAAGGTAAATAAGGTGCATTTGAGGGGCCAGGGACAAGTTGGACAAGTTGGAGGGATGTTGGATGCATTGCGGACACATTGGGGGCACATTAGAGGCATTTGGGACATAGGGCAAGGAGTAGTGGTGGTGGTGAAATGAGAAAGAGTGTGCACTGCACAGGCGTGACCTCATTGTTGCAATGTAGCTGAGGACAAGAAACAGAAACAGAAACAGGGACAGGGACAAAGCTCATAATATTTGGCGTATTTGAGCACCAGTATATGCTGGATCATATCCCAAAATACTTGGTGTTGCCTGGATTGAGTTGGATTCACAATAAAAACCCTCACCAGCATGAGTCAAGCTTCTTCTTTTCCTTCATCATCTGTCACATTATAGCAGTATATAGTGCCACTCAAAGGTTTGTAATACAGCTGCCTCTCAATGTTAGCATGCATGTCACAGATGACTATTTGGAGGTAGGAAGAAAAAGGGCAAGTTCAAATGCTTAGCCTCTTTGCTTTAAGGAAGTAATTTTTTCCAATATCACTCTTGAGGAATTAGATGACAAAGAAGTAAGTGCTTGTTACTGTGCATAAAACTTTTAACTCATCATCTATATAATGTATCTTCAAAAAATTGAGGGTCAAGTTGGTGACCTTGAAGGGGAACTGCTTGAGACTTGTCTCAAGGATGATTTAGTGGTGTTTATGGACAGCCTTCTGCTACAAGGCTCAGAAGAGAAAGCTGACAGGCCTTTCTCTTCTCTGCTTCAAGAAGTGAAGCAACTAGAGCCTGATATCTGCTGGAAAATTAGCAGCCAGAAAGCTCAACTGAATGCACAAATTCAATCTAGTTCCATGGCTTTCCCTTCAAATAGCCCTCCTAGAAATAAGTATCAAGCTGCTGGATACTTAATCTTCTCCAAGAACAAAACCCATGAGCAAAATGGGAGTGTTAAAAGGGGGGGGTTACTTTCTGAGAACACCACAATTAAAAAAGAAAAGAAGGCTGCAAAGCCAAGGCAATGGCTGTGTAAATCCAAAGGTTGATTGCAAGGACCATAAAGAAGGGGGTTTTTTCTATTGGAGAGGGTATTAATGCCTAGTCCTTGCTCAGTAGCAAATGTGGCTGGGAAGGCAGCACTATGACCAAGAATGCAGACAAAAAGTTGATGCAAAGCTTAATTAATAGAGATGAGATTTGGGACATTCTTGTGAGATTTGTAAAAGTTTCTTATCAGCAGTGAGGCACTTTTACTTTCTTCAGAACAGCAACAGCAAGGAAGAGATTTTTAAGATGGAAAAAACATTGGTCACATTCATCAGACCATTTCCAAGATTGGTTCATCTTGGTGAGGTTGATAGGGGGTTGAGCAATGGTGGAGTAATCTGGGATCTTTGGACTGATGCTCAGCTAGGGTGTCTGAACATGAACAGAATGTATAACATGTATGAAATACTTTAGTACATGTAAGCTATGGAAGATCAATAGAATGAGGGAGCGAGAAGTGGGCAAGCAGAAGAGCTGTGATCCCCAATCACCAGACTCATAGTGACGACACTTGCAATGATTGCACCCACCCATCAGGTAGGAGTCACTTGGGACAGGAAAATCATGTTCCATTCCTCCTCTGGATCAGGGAATGATGAGTAATAAAGTGTGTGGTACTTCGTTTGTCTCTACTGTTGAGAACGGTAGGTGCTACAAGCATAGTGCAAGTGACAAGAGAAAGATATGTGCCTAGTGGGAGGCTCACTAGGTCTGAGAATAGAGGTTGCTAGCTTGAGGAGCGGAGGAGTTATAGAAGCAAAAAGGAAATGCTTGTATAAGAGTAAAGAATAAAAACTAAGGAGAGCGATACAGAGTGAGCTCCCCTTTATATAATGTTCAGGTATTGTTTGTACCTATATGCCTCTACACTATGGTAAGTAAAGATAAGAGATAGAAATGAGTCATATCATATCACAAATGATCAGAGTCCTATCTATGGTTAATAGCAATAATGGTGGTTATCTATGATGTCATATGATGAGTAAAAATATGATAATGTAATCAAACCTAATGTCCGAAGGTCTAAACCACTAATGTAATCAGGTCTAGAATCTGGGTCATGTAAAAGAAGAGCAGAAAGTAAATACCCAGATTTCAACAGTGAGCTACAAGAAGGTGGCATGAATCTTTGGATTGGCTTGCATGTAAGGCACCAGAATTTAAGTGTGTCTCCTTAGGTAAATCAGGATGGAGTCTCCTGCCCAACAGTCTTTGATCTTGATCATGACAAAGGCAATCCCATGGAGTAGGTACTCCAAGGTGGCACCAATGCAGATGCCATGGCCTTTTAGTGGAGAAAGGCTAGTGTTGGATAGTGCAAAGTCAAGAACTTTGAGGAACTTCGTGTGTGTGAGTGGGGTGAAACTGGTGCCACCAGGGGCTGTGTGAGCTCGATATGTGAAGAGAAGTGTGTCTGCAGGTGAGTCATTCACTTGGAAATGGTTTGCCAAGACCTCCTCCAGGTTGTGAGGATCACCTCCTCTCTAATGGGTGACTTCTGAGTCCATGGGAGCCAGAAACATGTCATCACCAAGACATTGTGATCTTATTGCATGGAAACACCCATGTGAGTAATGTACCTGGCCAGGTCAAAAGCCTTGAGGTTTGGCACTGTGAATTCCCTGGTGTGATGGCTGTGAAGGAGGTGGATGTGAGGCACATAAAGATGGCTGCATGAAGAGGGGTGGAAAGGTTGAGTTGGGCCTTTATAGCCACTATAGTGTCTAGGGTGTATGGCTCTCAAGGGGGCATTTCAATGTGGGGGGGAGGGGGGCTAGACTGCATGCTGCATTGTATAATAAGTCTATTCCACAGTCATTTATGTTCCATGGTAACCTCCATGTCCACCAATGTCCACATATGTAAATTCCAATGCCAGTGCTGGAACTGGCATCTAAGAAAGCAGAAAGGTTGATGGGAAAGCAAGGGACTGGAATGGGAAATTGGGGGGCTTGGTGGATGTATGGGACAAAAGGTTTGATACCAAAGATGGTGAGGATGGCCTTGAGGCTTCTGAGGTAAGGATGCCCTTCTGAGAATACCTGCACCGCTATGGAGCCAGTTTACCAAGGAGCTTTTACACCTTGTGTAGCATGTGTGTTCTCTTCGCTGCCCAATCTTGGAGTGCAGCGAGGTAATTCTGCTGTTCTGCCTTCGACAAGGTCACAGTGCATGCTTCTAGGTCCCATGTGAAGCCAATGAATGTGGGCTTTGAGGAAAAGAGGATGTTCTTGGTGGATTCCCAAGAAAAGGCTAAAATAGTGGAAATGCTGTCAATGTCTTCAAAGCTGTAAGTGTAGAGGGAGTCAGCCATTGTAGAATGGGACCAATCCTGATGAAATGCATGATATCTGTGCCTGCACTGGCCATGTTACCATAGATGCCTGCAGAACAGACAAAACCAAAGGCTAACAAGGTATCAATGGCCAACTGAGAATCTGATGTATGAACAACTAGTCCATGCAATTGAGATGGATACATGAGGACTGTATGGTAAGCTTCGGCTATGTCTCTGACTGCTCCTTGTGAACCAGGTGGAAGGGAGGAGAGGAGCAATGCTACTATGGGAAAAGTACTTTATGGGGCTGTGAAATCATCTGGGAATAATTGGGCATTTATTGACAGTATAGATGTGGATTGTTTTGGACGAGAGAGGTCCTAAATCATGCAGTATTTACCAGGCCTGCCAGGCTTTGGTATTAGAGAAAGGGGAGTGGTCTGGAAGTGTCCAATGACTTGTTCTACTTTGCTCACAGTGAGTGGGCCTATATACCATTGTTTGTTCAATTCCTTCTGTATAATGTCCTTAAAGACAGTTGTGAATTGAGAAATTGATGGGTGATTAGGTGGGGAGAAGGTTTGGGATAAAGGTGGCATGAATGCATAGAAGCCATACAAAATCCCATCAACTATGTTAGGATAATGTGCCATAAGTCCTGCATGCAAGAGGAAGTCTTGCCAGGCCTCAGGCTGGTATGGGGTTACTGCTGGTTCACGGCTGCACTTAGGGCAATTTTGAGTGCTATGGGAGGAGCTGCTACATCTGGAGCAGACATGTTTTGTGTTGTTGTGAGGATGCAAGCACCCTTGGGGTTTTTGCCAGTCATTGCAAAGGATGTCTCCAGCAGCCCTCTAGGGAACACCTAGCATATGGTAGTGTTCTCTCCCATAAGTGTTTGCTGGTGCAATGGTTGATGTTCTGCAGATGGTGACTAAGGCATGATGGGCACACTGATTTGGTTTATAGGCTGTCTTGGGACAAGCACCTCTGGGAGGGCTTTAAGTCCATGGGGAAATAGTTGAAGTCTCTGTTTGTCCCGTTGGAGCCATAACATCATGGCAGAGGAAAGTGGGAGTGGGAGTGGGAGTTGCAGTGTTGCTTGTAACTGGGTTTGCCTCAAGAATTGTAAGCATGTTGTGCTCACTGATTGGCTGGGGGTGAGGACAAGCTCTCAACCTGTGCAGGCAAGCATGACAAGAGGCATCTATGAGTGAGTCCAAAAAAACCCAAGGAATCAGAATGGAAGGAAATGCAAGTAGAGAGTTTGTGAGTAGAGAAAGTGTTTTGATGGTGAGGTACTGACCTTGCCAGGCATTTCATTGCTGACTTCTGTGGTGACTTGTTGGAGCAGAGTGTCATTTATCTTGGCGATGTTGAAAGCTCCTCTGACATTCAGCTTGTCATGCCAATGTTGTCTGACCTTGGTAGTGTACATGGCCAGGATGCAGTCTCTGTGCTGCATTGAGAGATAGAAAGGGTGTGATTCAAGCATCCAAAAGAAGGTGAATAAAGCTGAAATGTGCTTGTTTGGCCAGCCGGCTTCCTTCAGAGGTTCAAGGAAGGAAGTTCAAGCTTGGAGGATCTCCGTGAGGGATAACTCATGATTTGCCTTGGCATTCTGGATGCCTTGATGGATGTGAGTGGGCTGAGTGTAAGGACTTTGTTGGTTGTGAGGAGACCAAAGATGACATCCACCTGTGAGCAAGACTGTTTGGTGGCTTTGAAGCAGCCTTCTCTCATGAAGTACCATAGTTCGACATACTCAAAGGCAGTGATCTTTTGAAGGGCATACTGTGATGGCCTCGACGCAATGACATTTGGCAGGAGATGAGTAGCCATATCCCATTGCTCCTCTGGGCAGCCAACTCCTCAAGCATAGCTCACTTCCATTCAGCAGCATCATCTTGATGTATGGCATCAGCATAAGTTTTGGGCAGGGCTTCACTGGCTGCAAGAGCAAGATCTGCATCTTCATCCTCATCTTCATCATCCATACCATCATTGAGCTGAGCTGGACTGAGTCTTCACCAGTCTCTCAGAGGATTCCTCTGTCTCTGAGGAAGTCGAGCACCAATTCCAATCGGACTAGGCATAGCTGGCTGTGGGAGAGCTGGTGGTGGGATAACTGGCAAAGCTGGAGGTGAGGCAGGAGGAGTTTGAGATAGAGCAGGAGCAAGAACTTGCTGAACTAGCAAACCTCCCCCAGAAACTGATATCTGTAGTGCATTAGACTTGTCCACATCAAGTAGGGGGTTGGTAATCAGAGTTAGTAGAGGTGTCCTTAGCTTGAGATGATGTACCAGGAGCTGGGAAACAAGCTAAGAAGTGTCTTTCATTAAAATCTGCTTGCTCTGAAATAATAGTACACTTGGTAGCTGGGTTATAGAACTTCCAAGCCTTGTAACCATCTGGATAGCCAATGAAGATACATTTCTCAGCATGAGACCCAAACCCTGGTCACTTGTCCTGCTGCACATGCACATAGGCAGTGCACCCCAGACTCAAAGGTGAGACATATCTGGTTTCTTGTTATGCCATTGCTCATAAGGTGTAGCATTGTCCATAGCATCAGAGGGCATTAATTCCAGACATGCACAAGTGCAGCTAATACTTTGACCCAGAAGGCTAGAGACAAGCCTGACTCGTTCAGCATGGCAGTGATGCATTTATTGAGCAGCCTATTGACTCTCTCCACAACATCTGACAGTATGCTGGCGCATAATGTCACTCTGGGTAGTAAAGTTTGCAAAAATGTTGCTCATGTACTCACACCCATGATGTGAGGACTGCAATGTTGAGGTAGGAACTGAATTGGCATGCATATTGCCAGCAATGCATGGCTTACAGATTGGATCTGGTATAGTCTTAGCATCCAGCTTCAGTCCAGTGACTAGATTGCAATCTAAAAGTGATTTGATACCTGCTAGATTGAGCACACATCATGGCCATGCAAGCAAGTTCATTATCGAGAGTGGTCAAAGGTGAAGGCAGAAATGTGCAGCTCCTTAATCCTGGCAAGGGAATCATTGACTTAAACAGTTAGGGCACTCAAAGACTCTTCAGGACACCTCCTAATGCTGAAGAACTCATCATAGGTGACAAAACAAGTTACAGGCTTCTTTAGTGTTTAAAAGTCCAGTTGCCTCATTTTATAGATATACTCAGTTGTAGTTATGACACTTCAGACAACCAAAAATATCAGTATCAAGTAGTTGCAACCAGTTGCAACCAATGTACAGCCACACCCCCTATTGAGTATAATTTTTTCGGAATTTATAATAATTGATTTTGATTTTATTCACCCATATTGATTTCATAGCTTTTTATAGACCTACTAATGACATGTGAGTTTAGAATTGGCATATCACATGACTGTGTGGACCGATTTAGATAGATATTAGGTCATCAGAAAGCTGTTTGTCAGTACTACATTCTGTGTGACTACCATCAAAAGTGATTTCCATGGGATAGGGGCGAAAGGACCAGTTGCAACTGGTTTGACAACTGATTTAGGACTGTTTGGACTGGTTTGTTCAGTCCAGTTACCAGTTGCAGGTTTCTGGGAACTTCCCAGGACCTTTCAGACTGGTTGCCTAATTAGGAAGGTCAAAAACCAGACTGGACCGGACTTTTAACCACTAGGCTTCTTCTGGATATAGAAGATCTTTAGAGTGGTCCAGGCAGTGGCAGGATTGTAATCTTCACGAGATGAGCAACTTTCACAACCATCAGGTACTAGGTTTTCAGATTGTGAATGAACTCAACTAACCCTCTGATTCCTTAGTCACCTTTGTCCCCATCTGTTCACTCAGATGGCTCATCCTCTCTGGATTCTCTCCCTGCTCATCTGGATTCACTAGTCCTCCCATTATCCTGCTCTTGGTTTGCCTTTGGATATCAATTGCCTTTGGTATCAAATTCAGCCATGCCCAAACATTCATATTGATACTCTTGCTTGCTTGGCCACCTTTTTGCCAATGGTCTATACTATGACCTTTATCTCTCTCCTTGATTCTACAGTCCGCTTTCATGAATACTCCTGGGATAGACAATCCAGGTGTTCAGCACAGCATCTCAGTGTATCTTTCACTTGAACATTTGTACCAAGCTGCCTATGATGCTGTTATACACTCTTCCTAACTCAATTTTGCTAGCAGTTGGTGCAGAAGACATACTTAGCTTTCATGGCATTGAGAGACTCATTATATTCCACACTGGCATTGTTCCTCTCCACCATGATATGTGTCCTAACATATGTCTTGCGTTCACTGGCCTGTTTGTCAACTTGAATGTGTGCCCCACTTGTCAGATGTCTCACTGGAATCAGGAACAGCTCCAGGGCACCAGTACTACAATCTCTGCACAGCAGTTACTACCATCCCCATTGGTCCCCAGCTCCAAGCCCGTATACACACACCTCAGAGTGCTCAGAATATGAAATACCTTTAGAACAAAACCCTTGATGTCTTGTGTGGCATTGTTGCAAATGGCCCCAAGATTCCCATTGTCGATGTCATTGTTATGGGTTGGGATTACCTAGGTGCAGTTCTTGCTGGTGACATCAAAGAGCACAACATTGTGCTTATGATATCCCTTGATGGCACACAACTTTATGACAGCAAAAAGTCTGATTGCTGGATGTATATTTGGATTATAGTAAATCTTTCCCCTTAGCAACACTACCACAAGGTCAATGTTATACCCGGCAGTTTCATTCCTGATTCAAAGAAGCCCAAGAATGTTGACTCGTTCTTATTCCTGGCTCTATATCATCTAGCAGCAATGCAACATGAAGGCCTCACTATGTGGGACCCACTCACAGACTCCCAGCATCTCTCGTATCTTTATCTTCTCTTCACAACTGCTGATAGCCTGGGTTTGATCTACTGGGATGGAATGATTGGTCATAGTGGCAAGAATGGATGCCACTTGTATTGTAGTGTTCCTGGCTGATGCAGGGAATGTGCCAATCACTACTACCCCACCCTCTTGTGCCCTCGAGGTCATGCCACAAAGGGTAGTAATCATGCTGATGTTGACATTTTCAATCTTCTGCTTGGCAGATCTCCTGAATATCAAGAAAATCTCGCACACATTGTCTCAGTTCCCAATTAAATGTAATGGAACAAGATGAAGATGGAGACTGATCTAACAAAACCCCTCTTATTCTTGGTCTTAGCATGTTCTGATCACTTGGTGTTCCCTTGTACATGACAACTGACATCATCCACCTCACTGGCAACCTATCTGACCTCCTTCTCAATCTTTAGTGAGGTACAATGGCCATTGTGGATCACAACAACAAATCTATGTAGGACTGGGCCATATTCAAGGACAACCAAGTGTGGACTACTCATGGTCGTCATGTTGAGGATGCTGGGCACCATCTTCCTGGGTGACAACATTGAATAACCTCTACTGACAGCCTGGACAATAGATACTATCACTTCTAGTATTAATCTTGCTTGCAATTCATGTCATTTTATCAGATAAATTTTGATTCACCATCAACAAGAGAATAATTACAATGACAGCAATGATGACAATTTGCCTGACAGCTACACGATTCAATGATGTTTTCTCAGTGTAACTTGGTATTCCTCTGCTAACAGCTGTTTCCTCGCTATCTTAATCAGGAGGAAACATGGATGAAACACACACACTAAGTACTTGCAGGGGTGTTGAAACTTGCAAGCTCGGATGAGTAGATGGCATGGGAGCACAGGGCAACTAAATTTAGTTAGTGACATATTAGCATGAGTAATCAATGTATGAGATAGAATCACCCAAGGCATGCCTGTGTGTAATCTTCTGTTCTGACTTAACAGGTTCAGGAAACTTGAGCTCAGGGATTATTTCCTCCACTTTTTTGACAATAGTGACTAGATCCTGTTGTTCTGGTTCACTTCAAATAGATCAATATAAATCAATCCAGAGGGAAGAAAATACATATACATATGGCAGGCTCGACCCTCTCATCATTGTTGGAAACCACCACATTATTGGTCTGAGTATTTTTATCATCATGACATTAGTATAGTTCATAGTAAAAATATGTACTTACACTGTGGTGGTCTTGATGGCACAATGCTTGATGCGAAGGACAATTTTCTAGTGAGGGTAAGTTAAAAACAATGAAACAATAGCAGGCAGCATACCTTTCATCTTAGATGGGCACTGTCAAGGGAAAATACATAAGTTCCCCAACCAGGGACTACATCCTCAATATCTAGCACAACCACATCACCAGACACATCAACCTGTGGGATCTGTGATATCAGGAACTCAGCGATTGATTCAGACATGTCAATATGAAACGATCAATATGAAAACCAATATGAAAAGAAAATTGTTACACACGGGATTAGCTGAGTCAGAGGTACTAAAACTATACAGCCCCTGTACCACCCAACATGTCATTGTTGCAATGAACTGTTTTACTTCTTTTAATAATGGTAACAGATACTCGACTAATACTCTAGGTTACTCTGAAGGCAATGTGGATATGGATGTTTTTGGATGCATCACTGCCCCCTAAATCCCACAAGCGAGTCAGCCGACCCTTGGATATTCTCAGATCCAGGTAAGTCTAATTTGGGAATAATATTGATTATATCACACGTGTTAGCAGACATATATGCAGGAAACAATAAATCTAAGAGAGTGTTGCAAGATGCTTGAGATGGAGCTCATCAAGATCACATCAGAGTGTGATACTCTGAAGTAAGTTGTCTCTATGTTCACACTTGGCTAATCATTATTCTGTCATTAGAATGATGTTCAAGTAGCTGTCGACAGCATTACAAAAGCAGGAGGCTTCCACCCCTTCTAACATTGCTTCTAACCCCAAAAGGCTGGTGGAGCTATACCCAGATATGTGGTTCCAGATATTAGAAGATTATAATAAATGGACAAACTCCCCTGCTGCCCATGCTGACCCACATTACAAGTTTGTCTTCCTGGAGAACGAGCAAGGCAAGACACTTTCTGATGGTCTCATCAAGATTGTCTGAAAGCTACTTTGAGATGGCTGGGCAGAGCTCATT
The DNA here is from genome assembly GCA_038090555.1 of Boletus subcaerulescens. Taxonomy (NCBI): domain Eukaryota; kingdom Fungi; phylum Basidiomycota; class Agaricomycetes; order Boletales; family Boletaceae; genus Boletus; species Boletus subcaerulescens. Next base: position 4,574 of record JBBPNA010000404.1, on the reverse strand, counting down.
TGTGTACTCATGGCTTCAAAGAGCTGGGGCAAAGCCAGTGCCTCAGCTAAGGAACCCATCTACTCACTGGTCTACAAAGAGTTCTCTTTCCTATAGGCTGAAAACAACTGGAAAGTCGATCTACTTTGCTCACTCAACTATCCTGGTTGGGTCTGCAACAACCTCAACAATCAAGGTAATTGGCTCACAGGTCAGAAAGTCAAGCAAGAGGAGGAGTTCCCAGCTGGTGATAAGGGATCTACCTCAACTGGAAGGAAGCACAAAGTGAAATCCTCCAAATCAGAGGTCACGAAGAAGAAATCCAAAGGTAAATACCATCATTGTTCACTTCATTATAGTAATAAACCCCTCTAGTCACGGTGTCAGACACCAACAGTACCCCTGAGCTGGCACCCACATCTTCCAACATGTCTGCCACACCTTTTACCAACATTCTTGACGACTTCCAATCCATATATGTGGCTGTTCCAGAGCTTTTAGAAGAGCCTACTCTGATTGTATTACCATTGCCCACCACCACCAAATTCTCTGCCACACTTCCTTCCCCCTTGCTGCCAGCTGCTCTTCTCACACCTAATTTTCCGGTGGCAGGTCCCTTGCCTCTTATCGAAGAGCCTACTCCAATTGTATCACCATCCCCTACCACTGCCAAATATCCTGCCATACTTGCTGCTCCTTCACCACCAGTAGCTCCTCTTGCCCAGGCCACTTCCAAGTCATCTGCACCATTGAGCAGTCCACTCACAAGTACAAATTCTTCTACAATGCCCTCTGGGAGTACCATTACTTCAATATCTTCTCTAGTTGCAATTACAGCTCCAGATCCTACCACTACTATCGGCAACATGGTGGCCCCCATCAATGACACTATGTCTATCAATGAACCTTCTTCTGTTATCATCGATCCACTGTGCATATAACCAACCATCTAAATGTGGTGCTAATATGACACACAGCGTGAGTCTTGCCAAGGGGTCTGTGACAGTCAAACTCCCTCCCCTTCTTCCAATGGCTGAGCCCACCAAGAGAGACAACAACACAGCCAACAAATGTAATGGGGATGGTGCAGAGGCTGGCAAGAGTTTGTCACATGGCAGTAAACAAAAAACAACCTCTAACTGTAAAATATGACCAACAAAAAACAAGATGACATAGTAAGTTTTATTCTATATATGTGTCCTCTTACTGATGTACTTTTAATTTATGTGCATTACAATGGCTTGTGCAGCTCAATGAAAATGGAATGCAGGAGGAGTTCCACGCATATTAGGACCAAGAATTGACCAAGAAATAGCGTGAGGTAGACTTCAACTGTAACCAATATCTAGCACTAACACTGATACCTTTCAGGCATATTAAAAAGAAGTTAAAGATTTGATCAGCCTTGTGTAAGATGTGTCACAGACATATACTGAGGTGGACACTATTACAGATGGATACTATTACGATCACTATGCTAACCATTTGAACTTGACATTTTTCTCTTCTTTCTAGCCCCTATCTTTCTTTCACAATCTAATCTAATCTCTTTTCATCTCCGCTCTATTGCTTCTATTCACACATGCACATCTCATCCCCCACATCTATGTTTCTCATTCACATTAGATATGCACCACAGCCTCATGCTGCCACATACATGTGCACTACACATGTATGATTGCACATGATCTTCCCTCATGTTACCCAGTATCAAGGATACTTACTATATATAGCACTAGCATAGCTTGGTCTGTGTGCATGTACTAGTAGTATAAATACTATTACCAAATAAACCAAAACTCTCCAGTCTTGTTCTCTTGGAGTTCTCCCCTTAAAGGTAACTCTATCATCTTTCCTCTTTTGTCTTTCTCTAGCACATAGCGACCTAGCAAGCTTCACTCTACAAGTGAGTCTTTAAGGGCCATTTCAGATACAAACACCTGGAGTGACACTGTATCACAAGAAAAACTCCACTCATGGTCATTATGTGGTATTTTCTCCACTCCATTCAATTAATACCTTGTTCTGTTGCTCCTGCTCACCACATTCTGGACATTCAGTTCACCCCTTCATGCACTTACATATCCCCTCTTAGACCATATCATTTTGGAACACATTCTTGTATTGTCTTCACCCTGTTTTTGCTATCCATCACATTTGCTGAACACTTCATGATAAACTCCTTTAGATTGCAAACCCAAGGTCCATGTGTATCTCCATTTTATACCATACCATAGCATATGCCATATGTATCTGAAATGATCATATATCATCACAATGGAGCAGATGGTGTGATATTTAATTATCATCTATTGTTAGATTTTGACAGATGGTCTTGACATATGACAACAAAAGTGATCATTTACAAGCATATATTGAGCCCAGAGAAGGGCATGCTCTTATCTGCTCACCAATGACTCACACGAACAAATCATTTACAGTTACAGCTCATAACATACTAACATTCCAAACATTCACATTTTATTTGATAAATGTGTTTGCAACTGATATACTCTGTTTCAACTTAGAAAACACTCCCGGACACACCAGAACAGCTATCATCATATTGAGTTTTCACTGGGGGTGAGCAGCAAAGCCCACAGTGACAAGAAGTCAGACAATCCTGAATATACCACATTTGCTGTCTAAGGGCTTGGAGGTCAGGTTTGCAGCTGAAAGAGTATGACCAGTTCATCATGAGTGTTGCAATGGATGTGTGTTCATCAGCTTGTGGGAGCAGGATAGGGACAAAAAAGTGGAGATGGGGAGGGGGGAGGGAGTCATCTGTCTTTGACTTGTATACTGGCATATTGTCAGCATTGAGACCCAGTTCCAATGTGGCATGTGAGAGTGTGACAGGGACAAAGAAGCAGAGATGGGAGAGGGAGGAGAGAGGGAATAGACTGGATTGAAGCATAGCAGAGTTGCCAGCAAACCCTTGTAAGAGAAGTTAAAGGAGAGCCTCAATGGGAGAATGATTGTGCAATGGGATGGACCATAAACTGAGCAGGGAGTTGGTGTGATGAAGATAGTGAGTCAGGAGATACTGGCGCTTGAGCAGATTAACTAGAATACAATGCTGAGACCATTAAAGCTGTTGAATATGATAGAGGTGAGGGGGGAAATCTGGAGCTTGATGGCGACAACTTGACGAATGGGACTGACAAATCAGAGTCTGGTGATGGCACATTGTGACATGGAAAGTCTTGTTTGCCTGTGAAAGACAAGAAGAAGGGCATCCCAAAGTCTGCAACGAAACCAAGACAATCCTGGGAGTGAGGTCTGTGGTGTCAAGTGAGGGATGAAGTTGACAACATGAAGGAGTCAGTGTAGGGAAGCTATGTTCCTTGACCTGGTATCACATCATTCAGCCACTTCATCACTTATCATCAGTTCCCAATACTATGTATGTTACAAATGCCCCTATTGCCCCTATTTTTCCCCTATTTTTCCTTATTTTTCCAGACACTCATTCACTTACAATTCACCGAATACTCAAATAGCCCCTATGTTCGCTCACTCGCTTACTTTCCCACAAAGCCCAACTTCTTCCCACGATATTGATCTTGCAGTGACGCGCTCTAGATTAACATGTGATGCGCCTCATGCGCGCCTCATGCGCGCCTCATGCCTCCTATCCAACACATGCCTGCACAGGTATGCTTATCCTCCAATAAATACACAACTCATGTTGCCTCATGTTTCCCGGTCTCAGACCTAGTAATACAAGTATGGTAGTTGTAGAGAAGCACTGCATGGTCTGTGCACATGTACTAGTAGTATAAATACTATAGCCAAGTAGTACAAGACTCTCCAGTCTTGTTCTCTTGGAGTTTTCCCAGAACTAGTACTCTTGCAACTACAAACACTAGACCCTTAGGTGGGTTCTGGTCGTTTCATTAGAACAAGACTATACTAACCACTGCGGTCTAGCTAACTGCTCCGGGACCCCCATCACCACTTTATCACCACCCATCTAGATTGCAAGAACCAAGTAGGTTATTGATAGGCTGCCCACGCTACGCTATTGATCCCGCACTCTGGTAGTGCCTTACTATAGGATCTCTGACATCTACACATACGCAGTCGCAGGAAGACCAGGACCTCCCCTGCTGGCATCTCCGCCCTTAGGTCCAATCGCAGGACCCTCCACCGATGTCGCCTTCCCGGACATCTTCGGGCTAGTCCCAGAAGAAGCAGTAAGCTCGGGATTGTATGACCCCAACGAGTACAACCCCTCAGACTATGAGGCACAGATAGGAAGGGCTGAGACACACCTACAGGTACCGATCAACTAGTCACTAGTTGAGTACGGATTAGGACTGACGAGTCCATATATAGGAACGGGACGAATTACCTGACTACGATAGTAGCCTAGACCAAGGCTATAGGACATTGGTCAACAAGACCACACTTGCACCAGAGGACGCACCCAGTACTTGCTACTGGGCCCCTACTATCAACACCGCAGACCTACCAGGTAACCTAGCTAGAACAGACGCTGTCAACACCGAACACCATCTAACTCCGACATTAGCAGATCGTGAGATTGTATACCCGCCGCTTGGATCTCCCACATACAACCCTAGTACCCC
>JBBPNA010000403.1:0-23253 GCA_038090555.1 Boletus subcaerulescens | reverse complement strand
TCATACGTGATGCTGTGATGCTATGGAAGCAGGTAGAGCTGCTCTTTATCCCAGGGACTGACAATCCCGCGGATATGTTCACTAAGAACCTTGGACATGTCAAGTTCAAGGAGTTTTGCTCCCAGCTCAGTTTGGAATTCAACTCGCTGTCATAAGACTGTGCAGACGTTTCTATTTACTTTATATTCCTCACTTTGATATCTATGTATCTACCGTATACTAGACAAGGGGGAGTGTTGAAAGGACACATACTTACAGCAACGTGACCTTATATTAAGTAAGCATTACAAAGCGTATATAAGACTCAACTGAGTCTGAATATAATATATCTCTCTTGACCAGCAACCGCTATCATCTCTGAGAACTCCAACCCATCCAAGGTAAGTAAACCCTAGAGTAGATTCCTAGATAGCCCATGTGGCAATGCTGGCTACCAGCTATTGCAACACCATTGCCAACACTGAGGGTGCCGTCATCAATGCCAAGGGTGCCATGGCCAATACCAAGGTTGCCATGCTCAACCCCGAGGATAAGAAGTGCGTCAAGGCCAAGGCTAGTGACTATGACAGGGGAACACGAAGCATCATCGAGACTGCTATCGAATTTTGCATGACCTTACTCTGCAATGACCCATATGCACAGCCCGTCAAGGAGATGGACTGGGCCAGAGTGGCATGGGATAAGGCCCGTCTCCACCACCAAGTGACTATTCCACATGATATAATGATCCTGAAGCTGGTCAGTCTTTCCTTTTCATATAACAGCTGTGTTGCAAGGTGGGAAATGATTTTTGCTGTATCAGATCACTGTGCGCACATCTCATTTACAGGGCCAGTTCAAGGTGAATGCCCGTGCAGTCGTCAGGGCAGTGTATGGGTTTGATTCAAGCAAGGATGACAATGCAATCCAGAACAACTGAGCACTGTTCTTGGAGTTGAAACAGGACTTAGCGTCCATATTCCGAGTACGTGATTTTTGTCCTGCATGTCCATGCTCATGGATGCAATTAGTTCCGTGGCAATATACTCGATGAACATACTCGTATATACATGACACCTGCTATCCAGCAGGTGATCAATGCCATGCTCTTTAAGAACAAAAGTGATGATGTTGTCAAATGGGCAAGATACTACGATCCTTTTCCCAAGGCAGGGTTTGTACTGGCCCTCACGGCAGTAGGTTTTAACTCATTTGAAGGCTGTGTTACTCACTACATAAAACAGATTGAGTGTGCGATCAATGAATGGGAGTCTGGTATGCACAAAATGATTGTGTTCAAGGAACACAAGTACTTGGCTGTATACAGGAAGTATCTACTTTCACTCAATGAATTCAACACCATGACGGCTTCCATAGGACTACTGACAAAGCTACTCCGACAAGTGTACACCAATGGCTGGTAGGTTATGTATGTTCATAGTTGATGTCATTGATGTCAGTGGTTGCCAGTGCACATGCTGGCATTGGGCATTCAGGTCTGACAAGTGAACTCAAGAAAGCAATACCTGCTCATGCATTTCTGAATGCAATAAATGAGTACAAGCACACTGAAGGTCTTACAGATGAAGTCGTCAACATGGAACCAGAGGACAATGAAGAGGAAACCTATGATGGTGAGATTGTGGATGGACAGGTAGATGATGAGGAATCTGACGAGGATGCCATGGATGATGTCGAGGATGAGCAGCAAGATGAGTCGGATGAGGACTCGGAGTGAGCCATTTTTTCACTGCATAGATACATGCCGTTTTCAACAATGTTGTGTATGTATGTACAATGTTTCAACTACATTGTAATACAGATTGTTCATGACCTGTTCATTTCATTTGATTGGAGTGATAATGCCTATGGTAGCCTACCATAGACTATATAGCTGAATGGTCAATTACGACATCGTGCTACAGCGACTACAGTCAATGATGTCGGCGTGTCATGTGACATGACACTTATGTAATATTGTGCTACAGTAGCCTATAGTAGCCTACAGTAGCATATGTAACAAGGAGATGTTGATAGGTGCTACCAGTACTATGTAGATGACATCGGCCAATGTAGACATCTTTTTTTTTGCAGATGCAGTAGGGTCACATGTGACCAGAAAGGACAGTGGTGGACATACTCCACTCACATCATATATACCTACTATTGTGAGGGACATATCACATTTCGAGTATGTTGGAAATGGATCTCATACAATTGGAGAGGATGAATTTCTTAAAAGTCCTACAGCATCATATTTTGGGCCCAGCTTATTTCTTTCGTTTCCGACTCTCAAAAATGATGAGAAGGGATGAGAAGTGACTCGATTATCGCAACAGGGGTACAGATAAATTAGGTATCATGCTACTACAGGGAGCAGAAATGCTCTCAAAAACATACATGAAAGAGGTGGAAAAAGGGCCCAGGGCATGCAGGGAAGATAATATAATGAGGCAGGATGACGAGGCGGGCTGAATTAATGGAGAGTTCTGTCTTGGACATCCTTGGCTTTGTTCCCTATATTCTTGACCACCTATACATGACCATCAGCATCCCGAACACACACCAGACAAAACAGGATACATACAAGGTCTCTTGCATCAATTATCAGTTCATCCAATGGCACAAAACACGCATGCATGGCAAAGGACTAGTTAGCTCCTTCTGCTTTTCGTTGACACTGTCTTGCTATCTCATATGCTATGCTACCATCTCCGCCTTTCATTACAGCACCACTGTCATTTTTCTGTCGCTCTTTGTACCACTGCTGTCTGCATGCCCAACTCTGGTTACGGGGTCCCATCACACCGACACATCTCATTTGTGATCGAATTCCAATATGTACATATTGCGTGACAATAAGACTAAATTTGTCGTGATCGTCACTGTGACAGGGGGGTCCCGAAGAAACTGCGGGTCAGTGTTGTGACAGCGTGCTTTGCACGCCTCTTGACCTAACCACCGAGTACATAAATAAATACACACAGCCGCAATGGCCCGACTCGCTGACACCGTGCCCTCATCTGGTCGAGTCCTCAAGCGAGTGCGTTGTCCTCACCAGACCACCGCAACTTCAAGTGTATGACAGGTTGCAAGCAGTGCTAGACCAAGATGGCCGACGACCAGGACCCAAGCCTAGTATAGTTGCACCGGCCCCCAGCTGTTGGGACATGACGATCTGTTGAATTGTTCCGGGTCATCACACAGCAACTGGTAATACTACTTCGTCGATTTGCTGTGAAAGTACGTATGAAAAGTGCCAGGTGTTTCCCTTCCCACACAGTTTTACTTACACGGAAATCTGAATAGGTCCTTGGCAACGTCGGACGTAGCAAGTAGTATGTCCTCAATACCCTTCAGACTTGACTGACGCGTTTGTTGAATCTTCACTGCCTTCCATTCAGTGCAGCACGCCACACCCGGACACATGCACGCTATTTCTAGCTTGAAAGTCTCAAATGCTGTACACGCACTGCTCCCGGCACAGGTATGGGCCTATAAATGCTCGGCGCACCCTTCGCTGCATTTAACAACCCACCTTCCTGATCGCAGATTGAGCACTGGACAAGCACAATACGAATCGACGATGTCAATGTGGACAAAGTTTGGGCTACTATGGAAGCGAGTATGGACTTCACGACACTCCATGTATGTCTTTCGTTGCATTCTTTAACAGTTCCCTGTTCTGAGTAGTGATGGCGGGTAGACCGGGCATCGGAGAAGAACGACCACAACATAAACCAGACACGTCGACCTGGACAAGGTTCGGTTTACTGTGGAAGCGAGTATGGACTTCGCGCTTGACAGACGAGGACCCACGGATCTTAAGTGTCCAGCTGTTGAAACGGTTCCAACGACACGGAGATCTAGCCGACCTTCAACAAGCAATCACACTGTTACAAAAATTGGTTAGATCTGGTTCGGTTTGGGATGATGGGTACTGCATAGGACTAGGGAATCTCGGCATGGCAATGGAGTTGCGATTCGAGCACCTCGGGGAGCTGAGGGATCTCGAGGATGCCATTTCGACACACAAGGATGCCGTTCACCTCACCCCTGATGGTCACCCTCACAAACCGGGTTGTCTGAACAACCTCGGTCTCTCCTTCTTCACTCGTTTCGAGCGCCTCGGGGAGCTGAGGGATCTCGAGGATGCCATTTCGACACACAGGGATGCCATTCACCTCACCCCTGATGGTCACCCTGACAAGCCAAGTTGTCTGAACAACCTCGGTCTCTCCTTCAGAGCTCGTTTCGAGCGCCTCGGGGAGCTGAGGGATCTCGAGGATGCCATTTCGACACACAGGGATGCTGTTCACCTCATCCCTGATGGTCACCCTGACAAGCCGAGTGGTCTGAACAACCTCGGTCTCTCCTTCAGAGCTCGTTTCGAGCGCCTCGGGGAGCTGAGGGATCTCGAGGCTGCCATTTCGACACACAGGGATGCTGTTCACCTCACCCCTGATGGTCGCCGTCACAAGCCGAGTTATCTGAACAACTTCGGTCTCTCCTTCATCACTCGTTTCAAGCGCCTCGGAGAGCTGAGGGATCTCGAGGATGCAATTTTGGCACACAGGGATGCTGTTCACCTCACCCCTGATGACCACCCTGACAAGCCAACTTGTCTGGACAACCTCGGTCTCTCTTTCATCACTCGTTTCGAACGCCTCGGGGAGCTGAGGGATCTCGAGGATGCTGTTTCAACACAGAGGGCTGCCGTTCACCTCACCCGTGATGGTCACCCTGACAAGCCGAGGCATCTGAACAACCTCGGGAACTCCTGCATCATTCGTTTCGTACGCCTCGGGGAGCTGAGGGATCTCGAGGATGCCGTTTCGACACTCAAGGATGCCGTTCACCTCATCCCTGATGGTCACCCTGACAAGCCGAGTTATCTGAGCAACCTCGGGAACACCTTAAGAGTTCGTTTCGAGCGCCTCATGGAGCTGAGGGATCTCGAGGATGCCATTTCGGCACACAGGGATGCTGTTCACCTCACCCCTGATAGTCACCCTGACAAGCCGGCTCGTCTGAACAACCTCGGTGTCTCCTTCATCACTCGTTTCGAGCGCCTCGGGGAGGTGAGGGATCTCGAGGATGCCATTTCGACACACAGGGATGCCATTCACCTCACCCCTGATGGTCACCCTCACAAGCTGAGTTATCTGAACAGCCTTGGGAACTCCTTCAAAGCTCGTTTCGATCGCCTCGGGGAGCTGAGCGATGTCGAGGATGCCATTTCGACACACAGGGATGCTGTTTACCTCACCCCTGATGGTCACCCTGACAAGCCGGGTTATCTGAACAACCTCGGTGGCTCCTTCATCACTCGTTTCGTACGCCTCGGGGAGCTGAGGGATCTCGAGGATGCCGTTTCAACACTCAGGGATGCCGTTCACCTCACCCCTGATGGTCACCCTGACAAGCCGAGTCATCTGAACAACCTCGGGATCTCCTTCATCACTCGTTTCGAACGCCTCAGGAAGCTGAGGGATCTCGAGGATGCCATTTCGACACACAGGGATGCCGTTGTCCTCATTCCTCATGGTCACCCTGACAAGCCGAGTGGTCTGAACAACCTCGGGAACTCCTTCAAAGCTCGTTTCGAGTGCCTCGGGGAGCTGAGTGATCTCGAGGACGCAATTTCCCTGTATTCACATGCTGCATCTGTTCCCATAGGCCCCATCAGTGTTCGATTTCGTGCATCACGCGATTGGATATTATGTGCTCGACGTATCCACCATCCCTCTCTCCTCCATGCACATTCTATTGTCATTAACCTCCTTCCCCAACTTGCATGGATTGGCCTTTCCCTTACACACCGTTACGCAGAACTCGAGGGAGGTGCTGATGTTGTACGCGAGGCTGCAGCTGCAGCTTTGGACTCCGGGTTCCCAGAACTTGCTGTGGAGTGGCTTGAGCAAGGACGTTCGATCGTTTGGGGGGAGCTCCTTCAGCTTCGCGACTCTTATGAGCAATTGTCATCTGCTCATCCAGATCATGCCCGTCGACTTCGGGAACTGTCTGCCGCATTAGATGATGCTGGTGCTACTCGCGAAAAATCTTTGTCCACCTTCTCGGAATCGACTGATGATGCAATGCATTGTGCGACACAAACGTTGCAGCAAGTCGCTGATACACACCGTACACTCGCGATCGAACGAGATATACTGCTTCAGGAGATTCGACGCCTTCCTGGTTTCAACCGGTTCCTTCTCCAGAAAGATTTCTCTCAGCTCCGTGCTTCAGCACACTCTGGACCAGTCGTTGTCCTTAATGCTGCAGAACGTCGATGCGATGCATTGATCGTCCTTGCCGACGTGGATCATGTAATTCATGTCCCACTCCCCAATTTCACTTTCCAGCGCTCTATCGATCTCCAGGGCATCTTGAAAAGTTTCCTTCGCAACGCTCTTGATGAAAGGACAGGCCACATTGAAAGATGGGACCGTGGGACCTGGGAATCCTTCTTATCCCCCTTGTGGAAGTCCGTCGTTGAACCAGTCATGGATGCATTGGCTTTTTCGGTAGGTATTGTCTTGTCGCTTGTATTCAAAACCTGTTCATATGGGTCTCTGAACAGACCCCTGGGGAGCTATCACGCATTTTTTGGTGTCCAACAGGCCCTTTCATATTCCTTCCCATCCATGCTGCTGGTCTATATGATGCCGAGTATTCAGCACCTGGACACAAAGTATTCGACTTTGTTGTCTCGTCATATGTCCCTACGCTCAGCATTCTTGCACCGTCACGCAACATCCGTGTGGCACATAACGACGATTTCCGCCTGCTTGCTGTTCGTCAACCACCCACAGATGGCCAACTTTCCCGACTTCCAGGCGTGCACACCGAGTTAAAACACATCAAGGAGGTAATTACGAACTCAGCTTCAGCATGCACCTTCCTGGAACCCTCTGTCGGAACTGTCGAGGAAGCCCTTGGGTTGATGAAGGAGGCTGACTGGGTCCATTTTGCATGCCACGGAATCCAGGATGCCAAGAATCCGACGGACAGCGGACTCTGTCTCGCCAATGAACGCCGCTTGAAAATATCTGACATTATCGGGTTGTCACGGTTCCGTGGTGGACTTGCCTTTCTCTCTGCATGTCAAACGGCGACAGGTGACGAGGGTCTTTCCGATGAGGCTATCCATATCGCAGCGGGGATGTTGTTTGCAGGTTACGCTGGCGTCATTGGTACGATGTGGTCGATCAGCGATACGCTTGCGCCCATTGTGGCGAGGGACGTGTACGAGCACCTGTTCCGGAATGGCACGAGGCCGGATTCTCGAGAGGCTGCATTGGCGCTGCACGAAGCTATTGGGCGTGTGAGAGAGAGTGGCGAAGTGTCATTCAACGAATGGGTTCCGTTCATCCATGTAGGTCTTTGAACACTCGGGTGGAATTATATATGTTGTTTTATGGCGTCATCGTATCATCGTATCTGTACTGTACAGTATTCTCGTCACTACTTGCTGGCTTGCTCAGAGTCCACCCGATCTCATTCTTAGCATGCATCACCACGGATATGATCGATGATCGATGATCGAGATCGACGACTCAACGACGGTGCGATCAGTCATCCGCTGATGCCTGCTTGAACCTCTGAATCTGCCAGCATACTCACGCGTATTCGGATCGCCAACGTGATGAAACTTGGCGGTCAGGATTGACATATATACATACTTTACACTGGGCTCGACGCGCTGTGGGTCGCTGTGTACGCCGTTAGATTTTCCTAGTCGTGCAAGGTGAGGTGTACGCGTGAAAGGAGTGTATATACATACTCGGGTATGGGACGATTCGTGCACGAGGACATTGCGGCATAGGTGTCGCGTCCTAGGCACACGCCTTCTTCTCGACTCTTCGCCGGGTTTATGAGGGTTGAGGCTATTACTAGGGGGCTCGTCGACATCCAACGTTCAGCGTTCGATCGACGCGGCGCTTGGTGACCAAGGTGGGGTTCGTGTCGGTAGAGCACGCATATATGTGGTACACTGGATGTCACGATGCGTTATCCACCATAAACTGACAACGATCCATTCTTATAACCAATTTCCTTGTACTTGTGTTGGCTCAGAGCTCGACGTCTCCGACCCGCACCTGACCGCTCCCTTCGTTGGACGAGAGTAGTCCCCCGGTGAGTACGACGTGGGGGGGACCAGCCGCGATGTTCGGGCAAGTGGGTGCCTAGTGTACGGAACGCGTTGGAGTATTTGATTCGACGATGGTATTTGCCACGTACCCTCGATGCGCAACTTTGTTTTCCGTTGCAAACTAGGGGTCGATGTGGACGTAGGCATGGGCGTAACGAGGAGGAGCCGCGGTCCGACCGATGAGGCGTCCCTCTCGGCCATGATGGAGCATCGCGGTGGGGATGCGGTCCAGGAATTTGCGTTTGCAGTTGTGGAAAAGGGGACTACACGTTGAGCGGGGGAGGTGTGACTTGTGTGAGTTGGAAACTTGTGGTGTCACTATGAAAGCCTAGTAACAATCAACAGTCGTGGTACTATAAGCATGACGGGACTGGGAAGGAGCAAGATGAAAGACTGACCTCTGAAGCGAGTGACGACGAGCTCAGAGCCTGGGGAGAGGGAAATGGCGGCGATGGCAGTACCACCACGAGGTTGGGCGAGTGCGTCTGCGAGCTTGTGCCAAGTATAGGTTGGTGAGGTCATAGGCGTGCAATGCGGCGAGTCGGCCCGACGCCGGACATCCTGCGTGACGTGACGTGTGCACAGAAGACCGAGGACCTACCACCCGACTTGACAAGCTTGGACTCACCCATGTGCTACATGCATGTAGTGTCGTCTCAGTTCCTGGGTTTGAGTCCCGGACTCGAACCACATGCGCGTCAACGGTATCGAGATCATCTATCATGCAACCTATTTTCATGCTAATACTGTAAGTGACATGGCTTAATGACGGAACCTTGTTGCGGAGAACGACTTGGGTGACATTACCTGGGGGAAGGAGAAAGTCATATGTACTGTACCGACCCCCCCGTCTGGCTATTTTTCGGTTGGGCAAGCCATGCTGTTGCTAGGATACCTTGGGGGCCCACATCTCACAGATGTTTGTGGACCCATCCTTGTGTGATAGCTTAGTGGCTCAGTCGCGTAAGGAGGGTCAAGCGTCAAGCTTTCAAAACCCAAACAAGAGTGAAACAGTCGTTTCCGCGTACCTCGAGGTGGCATCTTCAAGTCGGATCTGCGTCGTATCATACGAGTTGTGAGTGAGTGACCCGGAGGTTTCAATATGCAATATTCAACACCGGATGGTTGATTGCGGTAGCGACTTGGTCGACTTGGATATCATCCAAGTCGTCTTTTGTGGCTTTTTCGCGTTATTGCTGGTGGTAATGACCGAGGTGGCTCAGTGGGGCACTTGGCTTGACGTGCAAAGCCCGGGAAGAAACAGTATTTAAGCAAATAAGCAAACCGAGCGACGCTTCACCGGCATGTGGTCCTTGTGACCGCGCCGCATCATGACAACCTGGAAGCAAAATAAAGTTTTGCCACACGTGCCGTTCTCACGGCTCATCTCAGTCTCAAGTTTCAACCAAGTGGCCTACGTGGCAGACAGCCCGCAGCAATTGTCTACTCCCTATCCAAGCGTACAAGCGCCACTAATCTGCCAGTGGATGTCCGTAACGCCAGCGGCCCACACCCCAGGCCGTCAAACATCGTGATGATCCGTATCAAGTTGATCCGGCTGGAACAGTCTGGACAGCCCGCCACTTAGACCATTACGCCAAAAGGCGGTGATACTGAACCATAAGTGTTCAGTATCGCGGGCGGTATATGTGTTAGTTATAGGTACCTAGGTAAGCTTGTAGGCTTACGCCGGCCGTCGGTATTTGGTCATCCTTATTCTACAGTCACCCCTCATGGGATTATGCCGAAGGAACGACCGCCTTTTCTCCCTTATATCCTCGGGGGCTCAAATGAGATCGGTAACGCTGAACAGGACAGGCGGTCAATTTTCAGAATTCCTTCAATTGAGCCAAGAGGAATGTCGGCTACATGAACGCGGCGTCGCCGACCTGTTTGACTGTGTCTCACATGACCACCGTCCTGAACCCCGCCGGAGACAAGCCGAGCCGGGGTAGTAAGTATTCCCGAAGCATGCATGTCTACAAGGTGAATACTCAGATTGTTATGTCGGCTACCACTTCCGTTTCCTCACGTTCTGGCAGCTCTGGAGCCGTATGCTTTACTTGATCCTTGCGATCATCGCGAGAAGAGTCTATCAAATGGTGCAGTCGTAGTGGATCATTGATCTAATTCGGGAGAGGACCCGTGAGCTGGTTGGTCGTGAGTTGATAAGATCGTACTGTGCAAATTCCGCTGCCATGTTCATGGGTAGCAGCTTTTGGGTACGGGGGAATGTGATGTTCGCCAGTGACTCTTCAAACGCCGAAATACATGACAGGTGTCATCTCCATAGTTGGTTTCGGTGGGCCGCATGAATGGTTTATATCTAACATTCCGCGATCTTGTCACTCTGGAACATATAAAACCTGGTGGTCCTCATGAGCTCTCGCTCACGCACGCATCCGGACCATGTCTTCCAGTGGTCCGGTATTCCAGAACTCGGTATACGTGGGGATCAACCTGCAAGACATCTTGTATGGTAAGTCGGAAAGTCTAGAGTTGGAGTTCCTTGCGATGATGCCTCTTTGCTCGCTTGCAGGTGTGGAATTAGTGCTGTATTTCAAGACGATGCATGTCTTGTTGTCGCCCAAAGTGCGACATAAGAAGTCGGACAAGTTTTATGCGATCTTCAGCACTGTGATGCTGTTGATGATCACGGTATGGTTATCGACGCAGGCTATATTCGGCGAGGAGATGTGGATAGTGAACGCAAATTTTTCCGGCGGTCGTGACGTATACTGGGCGAGGAACGCTTCGGCTTGGTACATGGATATGGGGACGACGGCGATTATCATACTGCAGCTCATGACAGACGGCTTAATGGTAAGAGACACGTCGATGATGGAGGGTTTTGTACTGACCAGTTGGCCGCAGATCTACCGCTGTCGGATGATCTGGGACAGCTACCGAGTGATTGTAGTACCGGTGATTATGTGGTTAGGGACGCTTGGTGAGAGCGATGCTCCGACCGCTAACTAGAAGGCGCTAACCATATCCCACACAAGTCCTAGGCATCCTGGTCATTGTCATGTCGAGTTCTCCCGGTGGGAACTTTTTCAGTGGCATCGCTGCGCAGCTCGGCATAGTGTATTACAGTCTATCGGTGGGGCTGACGGCCATGTTAACGTGGGTGATTTGTTACCGCATGGTGGCACATGGTCTGGAAGTGAAGAAGCAACTCGGGGCGGAATACGCGGGTGTGTATTTCACCCTGTTGTCGATCATCATCGAGTCCGTGTTGCCGTATACGCTGTCCGGGATTGCATTCTTGGTGTCGTTTGGGATGGGGAGTGGCACGTCGATTGCGTTCGCGTGTGTGTATATCTTGATGATGGTGAGCAGGTCATATTATATGTTGAGTGTGTGACGCGTGCTAATGGCTCTGTCGTGTAGTGTATATCGCCGCAGATGCTGATACTGCGGGTGGCATCTGGACGGGCATGGGACGAGACAGCCAGGGAACGGCCGTCGACACTCAAGTTTAACACGGCTACAGGTACGAGTGGGTGGACAGAATCGAACTGTTTGGAGGAGAACGGTGCAACGGTGCCTTTGGAGACGTATTCAAGTGTAGTCATTACGTAGCCAGATGCACTGCCTATGAACAGTCGATCGATCCGTTGTGGGGCTGGTTACATAGACAGCGGGTACGATAAGCTGTGCTGCTGCCAGTTTTGCTCGAGGGCATTTATTAACCAACTACACCGGCTCGATTGGGAATTGGGCTCGTCCTCTTCCTGCGACCATCCGCAGAATCGTCTGTATGAACGAGAATGTCGTGCTCGTTGGCCTCATTCCCAGAAGAACTCCTCGTCCGCATACTCTCTCTCTCGCTCGTCCCTCCTCACCGCTTCCCCCACCGAAACCGCGTCGCACCCCTTCTCGTCTCCCGCCAGTTTTTCCGCATTGCAGTCCCTCTCTTCTACCACACCCTCCACCTCCTCTCTCCCCACCAAACAGCCCGCGTCCTCGACACCCTCGCACACCATCCCACCCTTGCCCATGCCGTCCGGCGTGCCGTCTTTCCTGCCATCTGTCATGCCTCTGCCGCGGTGCTGTCACTCTGTGATCGCGTGTATGACGTCGACATCTGTCTCGACTGTGGTCCCGGCCGTCGAACTTCCGGACCCGACCCGGACGACGTCGACGCCGAGGCTTTCTGTTACGCCCTCGAACAATGTCGCACCATCGCCCATCTGACGATACGTAAGGACCCCGCCGCTTATCTCACCCATTCCCGTCCCATGTATGTTCTTCAACGCCTCGCGCAGGCAGTCCGCCACTGGACCAACTTGGTAAGTCCTTTACACCGAGATCCGATCGCACCTCGACCTTACTACGCCATGCCTTGTAGGAAACGGTACACCTTGCGCTCCGCCTCTCTGCTTCGCCGATAACACTTCCCCTCGCACGCGCCCTCAGCGTCGCACCTCGTCTGCGTTATATCCGTGCACAGCTCCCCGCCGTGTGGAACAATTTTCTTCTCCTCATTTCGACAAACCAGCGTCTCGATAAAGTAATGCTTTATGCGGAACCTATCTTGGGTCCCATACCAGGCAAATCAAATCCGACCATGGGGTCAGCGGTAATTAAAGGGGGATATATTTGCGATGATATCGAACATGCGGTTTTGGGTACGGGGTTATACATGATGGAGGCCAAGAAGCACGCGAGGTTCTCGGAACTTATCAGGAGTGGAACGTAAGTGTTTCCATACCTTTCTTCTGCGTGCTTCTTGCGTAGCCCCGTTCTCTGACGGCCTCTCGACAGCTCGATCATTCGCACAAGAGCACATACGACGATCGTAACCCTATCAACGCCGTCCGCCGGTGGAGCATCGCTTGGTGCGATCAGAGCCAAGGAACTGGCTGCAGAGTTGATGGCTCCTACGGATCGTGATAACTTGGATTCAGCTGTAACACGGCCATTGGCTGTTACCACTACTGTCAGACACGCACAGGACGTTTGATAGCTTGTTTGAGGGTTACGCAATGAGTGGAGTGTACCAAAAAGGGCATGAAACAGATCAACATATGATCCCCGACCGACGTTTCATGATCTGGATACCTTAATGAACAAGTAGTGTAGACCCATTGCGTGTTGCACATTTCCTCTCTGTCGGTATTCAATATTCAATACCACTGCAGTACTGGCGAGGAAGTTGTTGTGGCGGTGATGCTAGCGCATTGTGATGATAGTCGGAATCCAGCTGTCTAGTCAACACGCTCGATGATTTTGCACAGGTTCGTTGAAAATGACATGAGATGGTAAGCGTCCAGGTTGACATGTGTCACGTCAAACAAGCTCAGTTTTCTGAAACATCCAGCACTGCCGGTTCAAAGACGCATCGGTCTCCCTTTATATGAACTTTTTCAAGACGAAACAAAGGACGCCGGTGGACTTGGTGCGGGGTCTTCGAGATACCCTCCTGAAACCCGGCTCTGGCCTACTAGATAACGAGTCGAGGAAAAAGGTGGGTCAACCAAGCAGGACGTCATTGCCTCTGTGCGAGATGAATCATTTTATCTCACTCTCTTCAGACGAATGAGGAAGCGGTCAGGAACCTACAGGCCATCAAGGCTATCCTCTATAGAGACGGCGGTATGTCCTTTTTATCCCCCTTGCCTTCACCTCATCCCAACCCATACCTGTGCCTATTTCACAGATTCTGTGTCCGAACTGATCGCACAACTTGCTCAAGAAACCTATTCTACCGACTTGCTCCCCATCCTCATACAGAACATCGCGCGCTTCGACTTCCAGTCTCGAAAGGACGTCGTGCAAATATTCAACGGCCTCTTGCGACGTCAGATCGGCTCTGGCTGGCCCACCGTGGACTACATTTGTGCACGACACGAAGAGATCCTTTTTGTTGCATTCGCTGGATATGCCAACGAAGAGACCGCACTCAACACTGGCATGATCCTCCGGGAGATGCTTCGACATGAGCAACTCGCCAAGATCCTGCTCCACTCTGAGCAGTCCGTGTCGCCCCAAATCTCGCATGTGTCGATTCTCGCTGACACAGGGTTAGATTTTACATGTTTCCACATTACATCGACACGGCTTCGTTTAGCGTCTGTTGTGACGCATTCGCCAACCTGAAGGAGGTCCTCACCCGACACAAGCCCATGGTAGCGGAATACCTGGACAAGAACTACGATAGAGTACATTTTAACCCTCATCTTCGTCTTCTCCCGTGTTCATCCTGTACAGTTCTTTGCATCCTTTATGCCGCTCGTCGTCTCCCGGAACCACGTCACCAAACGACAATCGCTCAAACTTCTCGGCGAGATATTGCTCGATGATACCAATTTCAACGTCATGACCCGTCATATTGCGGAGGAGGAGAACCTCAAGACGATGATGACCCTGCTACGCGACAAGAGCAAGAACGTTCAATTCGAAGCGTTTCACGTCTTCAAGGTCCGTTCGTGTGGTTTCTTTCCAGCGTGACTGACACCCCTGTACAGGTATTCGTTGCAAATCCCAAGAAACCACCTCAAATCGAAGCAATACTCCGTCGGAACAAGGCAAAGTTGCTTACGTTCTTGAAGGACTTTCTTAACGACAAGGAAGACGGATTGTTTAACGTATGTAGCACTCTTTCCGCTTCTTACTCGAGGAATAGGCATTGAATGCGTCTCGCCGCATCGACAGGACGAGAAACAATTCTTGATAGTCAAGATCCAAGACCTATAGCCGCATGTGGTTTTTTTTTATATCGACAAGCGTGGCCGCTTGTCCTTTGCGGAAATGCTCTCGCTCTTTATCTGCTTGTGATCGCTTCATCAGAGTGCTACACACACTCATACGAGCTGGATTCACGTATTGTATATATTATACCCATTTATTACAGGTTATTCTCATGTTTCCTGGTTTACTTGACCTGTGGTAAATTTACCGAAGACTACAATCCAAGTCTATAGACGGGGCTACTGCTCTCTCAATTTTGCATGTTCTACGATAACAACTGATCCAATTTGCTCCCTGATCATTGATATCTTTGTAACAAATAGTTAGTTTTCACCAAGTGGGTGATCCCAGTTGCCTACTGTCACAATCATTGCTTCACCGCCAATCAGAAGGATGCGATACACACAACCTCCCGGAGCAATCAAGCGATAATCGTTCTAAGCAAGTTTCAGATAGCTCACACATACAACGGTCACGACCTTATCCTTATCAACATCACTCTCCGGACCTCCGGATGGCGCAATCAGGGTCAATGAAACGGTAGCTGAGTTGATGACCGAAATTCCCAGCCAGACCCTATGATACATGCACAATTGATGGTCAGTCAGCAAATTTGATGGTTCACGTACATTCTATGGCATGGGTGCCCCCATTAGACAGTGCTGGCTCGTTGCGTGTTGTACATCCATCTTCAGGGTAACCATGTGCTCACCCTACATGGGCATCCTGAACTCTACAACGAGTCTGGCTACCAGACCATGGAGACAATGTCGTTCGAAAAAAAAAGGCAGTGTCGTGCGCGCCCGTAAACGATTAATCACCGGAAGTGACGCTACTTCTTGATCGTATAAAACCCCGCGCGCAGGTTCAGGAACGTTGTTATCTTTGGGGTCACGGTGGACTTGCATTTGACCAGTGCAAAGCATGGGTACTTGGCTACTTTGGGAGTGGATATCACGCAAAAGTCCGGTGGAGATCCTGTTTTGTTTCTTGAAGGTGAGACGATGATAGGATTTTGCATGCGAGGCAGTTCCGGCTTGCCTCGGAGCTATCGACGTGTGGAGGAGAGAGCAATGGAGACCTGCCATCCAGACCCATAAAACATGTACTTAGCTGTTTTGTACGAGGCTTTGGAGCGTAATGCGACTGATCTGGCGAGCTCTGGTGACTCCGGGTATTAGTACGTGGGAGAAGTCGAAAAAGGCACTATGTAGGCTGTGTGGTTGAATCCAGGTTGGGCATATATGTGTCAAACTCACCTCACCGCTCACGCCCAGCAAGGGGACTTCGTCTCTCAGTGTATCGAAGCAGCCAACACCAGCCAGGCGGCATCTGTCTCGCTGATATGAACTTCTTCAAGACAAAGCCTCGAACGCCGCCAGACCTCGTGCGAGGTCTTCGAGATGCCATCCCAAAACTCGACGCGGGTCCACCAGGAAGCGAGTCTAGGAGAAAGGTGGGTCAAGCTAGCAGTCTTTGTCTCTGAAAATCGAATCATATATCCCTCTTTGCAGGCGAGCGAGGAAGTGGCTAGGAATCTTCAGGCGATCAAGGCCATCCTCTACGGCGATGGAGGTGCATCCTTTCCTCCTCTCCTTCACCCTCACCCAACCCATGCCTAAGCGCTGAGCCACAGAGCCCGTCCCAGAACTGATCGCACAGCTCGCCCAAGAGACCTACTCCACCGACTTGCTCCTCAGCCTCGTACAAAACATTGCACGCTTCGATTTCGAATCTCGGAAAGATGTTGTGCAGATATTCAACAACCTGCTGCGGCGTCAGATAGGCGCTCGTTTACCCACCGTCGAATATATCTGTGCTCGACACGAGGAGGTTATCTTTGCTGCGCTCGCTGGATATGCCAACGAGGAGATCGCACTCAACACCGGTATGATCCTCCGGGAGATGCTTCGACATGAGCAACTCGCCAAGATCCTGCTCCACTCTGAACAGTGCGCGTCGCTTAGCTCTCATCATGATCAACCCTCGCTGACATGGGGTTAGATTTTACACGTTTCCACACCATATCGAGGCGACCTCGTTTGGCGTCTCCTGTGACGCATTCGCTAATCTGAAGGAAACCCTTACCCGCCACAAGTCCATGGTGGCAGAATACCTGGACAAGAACTACGACAGAGTAGGTTTTTGTTCCCCCCCCTTTCTTCCCCCGTGTTGACCCGAAACAGTTCTTTGCGTCCTTTACGACGCTCATCCTTTCCAATAACTATGTGACTAAGCGGCAATCGCTCAAGCTTCTCGGCGAGATATTGCTCGATCGTGCCAATTTCAGCGTGATGACACGTTATATCGCTCAGGAGGCAAACTTGAAGATGATGATGAACATGTTGCGTAGCAAGAGCAAGAACATTCAATTCGAAGCGTTCCACGTCTTCAAGGTCCGTTCCCTTGGCTTCTTCGAGCGTTTCACAACTTTTGTACAGGTGTTCGTTGCAAATCCCAAGAAACCACCTCAAATCGAAGTAATACTCCGGCGGAACAAGGAGAAACTACTTACGTTCTTGAAGGATTTTCATAACGACAAGGAAGACGAACAATTTAGCGTATGTATCACTCTTTCCGCTTCTCACTTCAGCATTTGACGTGTCTGCCTGGGATCGACAGGACGAGAAGCAATTCCTGATAGTTCAGATCCAAAACCTATAGCCCCATGTGGGTAGTCGATTCCTTTGACTTACCTTGCGAAGCCTGCCTGCTTGTTACTCACGCGCTGTCTTCCCCTCAGTCTTCTTATATGCTTGTGACCACCTCATTACGGTGTTTTACACCTTTTCGAGAGTTACACATCACACACGAGTTGCTGGATTGATTCCACACCAGAGCGCTGTCACTGTTATCGTATACACCATACCCATTCCTCACATTCATACACGTAATCTTTTCGCTTGATTTCTTGTTTCGACCTGATACTTGTCGGTCGGTTCTATTGTCTGGCACGGTGGGACCTTGGCTTGTTTGATATGTATGTTCGTGTTGTCGTGTCTGAATCGATCCGATGAAGACGGTGAATGTGTCAGGTTGGCATGGTGCCACTGTACTTGTATTCCAAACTTTGACTTGCACGTACTAGTCGTTACTATTTGTCGTTACCTCGTGTTCAACTCTTCCTTTTGTCCTCGTCTTTCCTTCTAATTTTCTTCCCTAACACGCCACCTTGAGAACATTAGGTACTCGATACATATCCTAGCGAGATATACGCTGAGGTGACATTGTTCATCCATGGTGTCACTCAACAGTGCCCATCACTCGGACCGACCAGCCATTCCTCAGGCTGCCTGGAAGGGTGCGACGTGCGACGCAACATCTTGTCTCGTATTTTGCCCATAACCTCTCTACCCTCATCCTCCGACACGCATACTCGATGACAGCAGGTACGCTACGCTCCTCCCCTCGATTTGCGTGATGTTTCACGCTGTGTCAGTGGTTCAGGTAATTCCCTTCAAATCATGTACTCTTCGCGTAGTCCGGGACTTTCTGAATTGCAAGAAACGGTCTAACAAACTAATTTCAACTCGGTGTACCTCGCTCGGCGCGGCATGGACAAGGAAAAGCCATGTGGAGTATGAAAATGGCTTCGGTGTACCCTCAGTGAGCCCTGCATCTGTGCCATACGATGATCCGGAGAAGACGACGGGTGGAGGAACACCTACTATTGGGAGACTCAATTTGGATCACTCTGACACTCAGTACGCTCGGGTCTCAACTGAAGTGTATGACATACATGACAAAGTTTAAGGTGTCGCATTCCTCGTGACGTATTGTTGATCGATCGATCGATATGTATGTCTCGACCGCACTCCCCACCATTGCTCATGCCCTGCACTCGTCTCAGTTCACGGTCGACGTCGCTTACTCCCCTTGCTTCCACTGCATTCCTCCCAATGAGCGGGGGACTCGCTCAGACTTTTGGTCGGCGCCCTGCCATTCTGCTAACCATAGGTCTCTTTGCACTCGGTAGTGGCATTTGCGGCGGTGCGAACAGCATGAACATGCTCATTGTGGGCAGGACAATACAAGGGTTGGGTGGAGGCGGCATCCAGTCTCTCACTGCGATCATCCTAGCTGATCTCGTTACATTGCAAGAACGTGGTCTCTACCTTGGTTTATATGAATTGTGAGAGCTGCATCATCATGGGATCCGAGAATGGGTGTTGATGTGTTTACGTAGCACATGGTGTCTTGCTGCGTCGATCGGGCCAATTGTTGGGGGCAGCCTCGCAGCGCACGGACAGTGGCGCTGGCTTTTCTGTGAGTATTATCGGAAAAAGATTATGCGAATGGATTAGATGTACGTTCAAATGTAATTGTCGTCGCGAATACAATCCTTCTGACCACCGTTCACTGACAGAGGCAACTTTCTCGTGATTGCGAGCACTGCTGCATCTACGATTGGGTTGACGTATACGAGGCCACTGTTGCAAAATACCCACTGGTACTTGCTTTCATGTGTGACTGATTGCATCTCATCCTACTTGCACCAGGTGCCGTTCTCTCTAATGACAAACGTGACCAGTGTCAGCGGGTACGGAACACCGTCGTAGCGATTCCTTTGCGCGTCCGCTCACATGCACCAGTTATATACAGACATTAGCAACCATCTGTAAGTTTATTCGGATGAGCCACTGACCCTGCTCACGATGACTCTACAGATTACTTTCCAATCTACTTCCCAACTTGCAAAGGCGCGTCCCCAGCTGTATCAGGCATTTACTCGCTCTCGTCCGCATCGTATGCGGCTGCAGCCATCATCACTGGAATGACAGTCAAAGCCACCGGACGATATCGAGTGCAGACGTGGATAGGGTGGATATTCGCCGTCATCGCTCTCGGTTTGATGAGGACGATCCTCGCAACGGACCCGCTCGGAAAATCCATTGTGTGCGTGACGCTCCTCTGTTGTGGCATAGGGTTTGTCGTTCGTTGGTTAAAGGCCCACCTTCGTTTACTGTAATGCTCTATGCAGAATGGTGAGTGCGACACCGGTGTACCCGATCCAAGCGCCACTGCCAGTGGCGCAGAGTGCACCTGCACTCGCCTTTATGTGGTTCCTCCGTTCATTCGCCTCCATAGGTAATGAGTTGATAAGTTGTAGGTGTGGTATCGCCGTCGGAGGCACCGTCGTCCAAAACGAGCTCGCGAAGCTTCCTGCATCATTTATCGAATCTGTCCCAGAAGGGACTGCCCTCGTATATGCACTCACTCCAGAGCTCTGACGTGCACGCTCCTCGTTCCTTACAGTGCACAGATGCGGGGCACACAGGGTGTCGTCGACCGCTCTTCCTTAACCAACTGCCAGTGTGAGCACGTCCTCATATCAAGCTAGGATCCACCTTCCATCGAGCGAATTATGCAGTGGGAGGCCATGCATGAACAATGACACCAAGAGTCCAGCGCCGCTAATGGCAGCCAAGACACGGCACAACGCCGCGAGACTGTCCGCAAAAGCAGCCTGGACTTCAGACAGAGTCTGGGGAGGGAGCTTGCAACAACGAAAAACCAACCCAACCCACCCTCTCACGACATTCCAAACATGCAAGATATGCCATGTCACGATCGCCCCACACGGCCGACCGCCGGTCTCGCTCGATATCATGTTCGCTTCACCATCAGGATTCTCCTACGTAATCACACCTACATCACACAGTTCTTTTGTTTTTCTCTTCTTTCATACTGTACTGCAACATGTCATCATACTATTCTCACTTTGAGCTACTTTGTACTTACGCTGTGTATTAGGTGTTCCGATGCGCGGTAGGATCAAATCTTCATCCCTTCCAACAATCTTGTCTAACGCGCGCCTGATTCCTCTGAACGAACTGCGATCAGACCACTGGAGAGAGAGCTGCTGGAGTTGCCATAGTATGATAAGGATCGTGTCAAGGAAATTCGTACATATCTGCTGGCGTAAAATTTCCAAGTATCAGTATCTGTCATCGCCGAACGCAGCGCTCACCGCAAGGTCGACCGATACCAGCAAAGCCTTCACTGACGCCATGTTATTCACAGTGTCGATGAGGCCTTGGTACCCATGAACTATAGCACGTACCAAAAAGTCTCCCTAGACATCGAAGGAATGTGGTCCGCCACGGCGATCTTTTTTTTTTTTGGTCCCTGATAACTGTGGGTGGACAGCATCGGACAGTGGGGACGGGGATGCGCCATTCGCGAGGTGGGGGCGTAGATGTGGGTGTGAGTGTGAGTCAGCGCGTGAATGCGCACACGCACTCTGCATGTGTGCGTGCACTCCGAGTCGCGTGGGTTGCATTATTTAAAAAATCGCATAATGCAGTTATTCTAGCCGAGAGTGACAGTCTGTGCGGGTAACGGGGGGGATTAGGAGTATCAATGCAGCGGCCCTGCGTGACGCATGACCGTACAGACGAGTATTACTACAGTATTTTCCTGGACAACATTAATGTCACTCAACTTGAATTCGGCAAAACGCGTCGTGAGGGTGGCGGTCGTACGTGATGACTGGAATGTACGAACCAAGTCGTCGCCGCGAGTACCCGCTTACCAGTCCTTGGCCTCGTTGCCTCGGAGTCTTCATTCGCGGTATGATATCACCCGGACGTATTCTCCCTCCATGATGACAAACACGACCAGCATCAGTGGGGTCTCGTTTTCTATGGCCACTCACAAGTATCAAATGTATACAGACTATTTGTTCCTTTACGGCCACTTCAGCGGTCGTCTGTGAGTTTGTTCGAAGGTGCTACCTCCTCTTACCAAAACTACTTCGCAGATTATTTCCCGGTCTTCATGGCTTGCAAAGGCATGTCCACTATCGCATCCGGTATTTACCGCTCGGCAGCGTCATGCCGGCTTTCAGTCAGTGCCACCGACAATATCGGCCACAGTTTTGGATAGGCTGGTGCCTTATCATTATTGCGCTCGCCTTGATTAACACGATCCTCGCCAATGACTCATCCAGCAAATCCATTGGGTACACGGTGCTGTTCAGCTGGGGCGGAGGGTACGTCGCGTTGATTGACGCTGAAGTCTTTCTCATTCAAATTTAATTCGCCGTGGTACTAGTATGCTGGCCTGGTCGTCCCTGTTTCCCGTTCAAGCGCCTCTACCTGTGACGTTGAACGCACATTTACGTGGTTCCTCCGCTCGTTCGCTTCGGTGAGCTGCCCGTCCCTGTCTCCTTCGTGTGTATCCTTAGGTGCGGCCACGTTGACTTTAGGTGTTTGGTATCGCCCTAGGCAGCACTGTCCTCCGACGCGAGCTCATCAAGAGGCTTCCTGCACTGTTGAAACAATCCGTCTCACACGGAACTGCAATCGCATACGCTCTCATATCAGAACTCTCCGCACTCGATGCGCAAACCGGTTTGAAGTCGAAGTTGCCTATGCGGACAGGCACTGTGTGGCATCTTGGCGGCCATTTGTGCCATAGGACTCCTAACGTTCATGGAAGGGATCTCGCTGCATAACGGGCTGGACGCGGATTGGGAATCGAAGGATGACATGGTGTCAGAACTCGGACTGTCGAAATCACTTGAGAACCCAAACTAGCCTCTATGTGGACTTTCCTGTTCTTCCTCTCTCCCTGCATAAGACCACATCTCCTTGAGACCGAGTGGGTGGTCGGCAACTCAGCTGTGTGCTATATCGCTTATTACGAGTTTAGCCCAACCCAGGTTGGTCATGAATTACTACTGACCATAAACAGGAATATGGCATTTGCGAATGACATTCGTTTCATGTGTTTGACGTGTCGCCGCGTTGCACCTTTTCCTTGCGTTCTTTCCACCGGGGAGTCTGGACGCGGGTACCTGGCTTATCTGACCAGGCGAGAGCTGCGGCGTTTCGATACAGCTGACAGTACCATGGCATGATAATGCACACGTTTGCGTGCGGATCTCACCTGAACACAACCGCACCTGCAATTGACCAGGGACTCGGGTGGTTGACTTTACTGGTTGACGAACCTTGCGAACTCGGTCGGTCTGTCGTCAGGTGTAGCTATGCAGCGCAAGCACGAGGCCCAACAGCGACATTATTCGTCACAACCGTTCGTATGTCAAGCTCTACTTTGAATCTTCAAACTGATTTCCATTTTAGGTGAGTCAACTGAACGACACTCGCTTAGATCGGCTAAGTCATGAGTGCTGTGGTTCACGTCTCTTCTGCGCGGGCGGGCCTGTTTCACTGAAACCCTTTCAGCTCCCCAAAAATCCAACCAATTATAAAGGACCATATTAAAACATGGACCTTTGCGCTCCCGGTCACCCTTGAAGGAACTCCACCCCCTGCTCTGCTATGACAGGCATGACATCGTCCGAGGCAATTGGTGATAGACGCTCCAAGACTATCACAGTACCGCCCAAGAAGGGCCTCAGATTCTGGCTCATCTTCGCTTCCATGTGTACTTGTCTCTTCCTCTCTGCCCTCGAG